>NW_019775686.1:0-45221 GCF_001039355.2 Lingula anatina | reverse complement strand
CACTGTTGTTATTTTTAAATGGATGTTGGTTCCTTTGCCAGTACTTAAGGCTTTTATTAATTAATTTATCATAAACAGATAAAATTCAGTGACTTGACCTACTAAAATCAGACTTTTTCTTCAGCATTGGATTTTCTATAGCCAAAAGATTAGCACAGGATGGAGCACATGTAGTGATCAGCAGCAGAAAGCAGAAAAATGTAGATAATGCACTTGATCTCTTGAAGAAAGATGGTTTCAGTGTCAGTGGAATGGTATGCCATGTAGGAAAAAAGGAAGACAGAGAAAAACTCATTTCTGAGGTACTCCTACATGTATATGATAAATGTTTTGAGAGTATAATCAGGGTTTTTTAATTATTTGACATTGGACCTTTACATTTGGTATGTCATACCAGTAATTGTATTTTTACCTGGATAATATTAATCTCAAAAAACAAATAAAGTAATTGTTTCTGAAGACCACTAAGAATTAGATTGTTTTGTTTCATGTTTTGGTTTTAATAACTTGTGCATAGACTTTCTTTTTGTTTAAACATACGGTACTTTACATTTGTTCTAGACAGTACAAAGGCAAGGGGGAGTGGACATATTGGTTAACAACGCAGCAGTCAATCCGACTTTTGGGACACTTTTACAGGTAGATATGAGAGAATGTATGGCTTAGTTCAAACTAAATAAAGTCAGATTCTCCAGTGCCAGGTTATGAAAAAATAATAAAATCTAGATAGACGAAAGGAAAGAAATTTGTATTTGATTTTTAACTGTCTGGCACTTCTTCTTCACTCATGGAATGGAAAATAGTTTTCTGTATTGGAGCATTTTGATAGATAGACAACTTTATAGCTTGGCTATTACATAACAGAGTCACCTAAATGAAGCTCCCACAGTTGACATATGGCCAGTTAATGATATAACCAGATTAATTTTGATTTTTATATTGGGGCTTGTAAAAACAACTGTACTAGTAGGGTAACAGCATTCTGGGACCAATCAAACTGGTGTGACACAGAAAACTACTGCTCCTTGTGAAAAGGGTCAGAATTTTTTTTGTAGACAAGGTTTTTCCCAGTGAACTGTGCAGCCACCGAATGGCCAATATCTTTAAAGATGGCTGGACAGCTTATGAATTAAAAAAAAAAATGATGGCTTGGACTTCCTGAATTTTTTCAGGAAATTACAGGTGATAATTTTGGATGGCTTGTACCCCCAATCCTGGGAAAAGCCCTACCTGTAGATGTATCAGTAAATAGTGATCATTGCTCAACATAAAATTGTCTCTATTTACAGACACCAGAAGAAGCTTGGGATAAGGTAAAACAGGATTTAAACCAATTGAATAGTGGTCACTGGTAATTAAAGAGTATTGATGTATTTGTGAATTAATTGATGCTGAAAATAATTGTAGTATGCTTTGCACATACATGTAAATCATGTACTAGTACTCCATATGTACATGTACAAGGTATTTTTTTTTCTGTACTGTTGATACGTTAAACATAGTTTATGTTCAGTTATTTGTAAAATGTTTGTTGATATAATACAAGTCAGTCATTTAAAAGAGTTTTGCCACACTGAATTAACTTATGTACGATATCTACACACACACATTAATTTTCATCTGTTCTCAAAAAAAAAAAAAAAAAAAAAAAAAAAATCTCCTAGGAACTCCAGAAGTGACTGCTGTTACCCACAAAATGCCCCCTCAAAAATGTGTTGTTGCAAAATATTTTCTGTTGCAAAACCTGCTGAATTTGTCATACAATTTACCTTCTGCAAGCTAGAAGTGACTGCAAAGATTTTGGCTGCATCATAGTCATCAAAATACATATTGATCAGTTAACTGCTGACTCTAGTATTCTCAATGTAAATGCTGGTTTACCATCCCCTCCCCCTTCTCACATTACTTTCAGAGTCTCCATAGGATGTCATTTTGTCAGTGATTCTGTACAGTTAATCATCATTAACTTACTGAATTTAGTGTCAAATAACCATGAATATATGCAATTCCAGATATTTGACGTCAATGTGAAAGCAGCTTTTCTGTTGTGTAAAGCTGTGGTGCCTATTATGGAACAAAGAGGGTAAGGACATATATGCTTTCAGTTATTTCAAACAATAGTATCACCAGTCTGGCCAACCAAAATAAAGAATAAATATATACTGTTAGTTTCCTCACACAACTTTATTGGAATCTTTCAGCGTCCAATATTTTTTGGTGGCCAGAGTATCACAGTATATGAATTTGTACAGCTTGAAGTACAGTAATTACCCAGTCTTTTCAGTGAGCAAAAATGATTTCAGATACATAATTCTATAATCATAATTATTATATTTCTGTATAGCATTTGTTGTGTTTTTTTCTGCATAGAGTAGAACTGTAGAGAATACAGTTTTCTAATTTTGTTGCAACCACTCAATAGGATGTTCTAATCTAAAGAAATTACGAATTAGGACTACAGATAAAAATCCACAAATGTCCCCCATTAAAAGATCGAGTAACTACTAGTACTGTAGGTAGCTTTATAGTAATTGAAACTTATAGCTGGATAAAGGATGTTTTAATCTCACCCTGACCATTTCTTTCAGTGGTGGTCACATTGTAATGGTTTCTTCTATTGGTGGTTATAATCCTTTTGAGGTAAGTAAGAGGTTTTACTTTTTTACCTCAGAATGGACACTAAATACTCAAAGCTAAAGGTGAAAGGTCTTAATTAATGCATGTTAGTCATGTTGTCACAACCGTTGGAATTAATTATCTAATACACTGGGTCATAAACATTTGATGATGATAAAATGGCTATTACATAGTTTGTGTAATACTGCTGCATGTTGTGCATCTGTGAGCAGGGAAATTCCTTTTGTAATTGCTGTTTATTTACTACAGTTTTATTATTATCATCATTTTCTGACAGTGTAGGAGGAATGCTTTTTTAAAGCCAACTTAACTTTTGTTAAACAACTTTATGGGTGAAAGTTTTCAGGATTATGCCTGATTTCAGGATTTTCAGTCTTCATTTTGGTTCTTGTTTTATTCGTATGGTCTAAGACCCCATTCCCAGAGATTAGATCGATCCAAACTAGATCGACCTAACTCCCTGGGGGTTCATGCTAAATAGCTGTCAGCCAAGCGGGCACGAAAGTTAATTACCCCCTTACAGCTTGTAGTAGGCTGGACGGACGTTTAAGCTGGATTATCTGACAGTAATCTAGTGAGACTCCCCACAGGGATAGATCGTTCTAAATGTCTGGGAATACGCCCTAAATGTGACGAGAAATTGCAATCTATGTTTTCAGGATTTTTGGTTGTTACGACTTTCACCCATGCAACTTAATTTTTTTTCAGCTAATAGCGGCATATTCTGTGAGCAAGACTGCCCTCCTTGGTCTAACAAAAGCTTTGGCTAAGGAGTGTGCACCAATGAATATCAGGGTGAATGGAATAGCTCCAGGAGTCATCAAAACTAAATTTAGTGAAGCAGTAAGTAGATGTTTTATAATTGCTATAATTTTTTATATTTAGGTTTTTTCAACAGTTACCCAGATCCTGTGTTGCATTTATCACACAATTTTCTGCAGATCTGAGACTCTTAATAGGTACATTTACAATAAATGTACTATTACATGTAGTTGAATAAATGAAACTGAAAATTAGATCTGTTTTGCTTGTATACACTTCTTTGTGATTTTAAAGTGTGCTGGTATATTACACTGTTATAACCTTGTTGCTAGGCTATCTGAAAAACAAGCGATTTACACTTGTATCCAGGCTTTTTTTATTTGCTTCATTTTATTTTTTAGAAAACATTTTAACCGTACTGCAAACATCACTTTTTAGTAGGCATTTCATTTGTATTCCAAATATATCACAGGATATGTGGAAAATGGATTTTTTGTTTTGCTTCAGTTTTGCCAGAGTCATGATTACTGTTGGATAATTACCCAGTAGAGACTTGCCTGACAGGATTGAATTTCACTCTTCTGGTTTCTTGCTCACATTCTCATCTCTTTTACGCAGGATTATATTTTAAATTTTGTAAACTGGAAAAAGGGGCACAGTGATAAAAATTGTCTCACATCTTGTTGCAAATATAAACAGTGAACAGATTTGACAATATATTATTTAGGGCACATTGATTTGCTTGGTGTGGTTTCATTTAAAATTTGCTGGTTGTATGTTTTTGGGAGTGAGAAGGTAAATATATATCCAAATGTATATCCACTATTTCTGAATGTACCCCTGGAAATGCCATTTGTTTCACTTGAATATACATATACATATTGATGTGTTGTTATCAGTAATATTTTGAATTTGATAAATACTTGGACATTTGAGATCTTTAATTACCTAGTTATAATTTTATTCAGCTATGGAAAAATCCGATGGTAGCTGAAAAAGCCATGGAGCCAATTCCTCTGAAAAGGTAAATATAATTTGTACAGTTTAATACCCTTTTTTTTTTTTTTTTTTTAAAGGGGGGGGGGATCAAAAGTTTGAAAACATGGACATTCATAGGTCAGCATTAACTGGGTTTCATACAAGTTTCCAGAACATACCTCCTTGAGTCCTGTTTATAACTGAGGGCTGCAGTCATGCACCACTGGGATTCAATTACGTAACACAACTTTGTGTGCAATTTTTGCTGTATTGATCCAACTCACCATTTCTGTAACATAGGTCGCATTGACAAGAGATGATCCATGGACTAAATATGAACAACCCACTTAAAAGCAATGCCACCTAATTCCCTAATGGTATTCCTGCCTTCACATGTGCCATCCCTGCAGGGGCCTGGCAATTAAACCATGGAGCCAAAATTTAATCCATTTAATTATAAGAACCCTAAAGGCCTGGTGCATGTGGTAGGTGGGGAGACCATTAGGGGAGACCATTAGCTGAATCACTTTCAAGTTGGGTTGGCCATATTTGATTCAAGGACCATTTAGTCTGCGGATCATCTGTTCTGAATGCAGCCGTTATTAACATATTGCATGCAGTGTGTTGGGACCAGCACATGTAAAGTCCTTTCTGTCGGTTCAAAATAGGTTGCTAACTGAATTAATGAGCACGAGATGCCTGTTTAATTGCATTGATATCTTTGTCATTACAGATACTGTAAAGTAGAGTAAGAATGGAGAGTGAAACATGATAAATTTATAGTGTAATAATTTATGGTATTTTTTTCCTGTGTTTTTGTCAGGTTTGGTGAGCCAGATGAGATGGCTGGTGCTGTGTCTTTCTTAGTATCACAAGATTCTTCATACATAGTAGGAGAAACCATTGTCCTGACTGGAGGAACCCCATCAAGACTGTAGATGTCACCATCTGATATCCCATCAAGATATGGGCATGTCAAGTTATTTGACCATTTTCTGATAAAGCATTACAAAATAAACAGGTACTAGTAAAAGTGATATTTATAAAGGTTTGACTAGAAAATGAGTTTCCATCATCTGAAGAAAAAGCTTTTTCTCTGTTTGTTAAGTCGGATGTACTGGGTGTGGTTGTTAGATATGATCTTACTTGACATGAAGGTGAAGTGAGAATATTAGCCATTTTGACAGTATTTCATGATTCAGGTGCTCAGGGAAATGTTTGCATGCACATTTTATATCTTATAGTAAAATCATTCATTTCATATATAGGATACATTTTTAATTGATATTTTTGATAAATCACAACTGCATCTACAGACTCAAATGCACCATGTTTATGGCAAACCCAAATGTTTTCCCAAAACAATTAATCTATGGTGTTTTACCTGTTTTCCGTGACCACAAACCCATTTCAACAACTGAAAACTCAGGGTACAGATAGGTATATAATTGCACTAGTATACATGTCAGAGTGGAGCCAATAGGTAAATTAATGAGCTGATTTTATCAATACTGCTGGCCACAATGTACTTGGTTTAAAAATACCAACATGATTAGCTATGACTGTAGATTGTGATACAGCTTTGTACTTAAAATTGTGCCCACTTGTGTCACATGGATATATTGTAACTGGAGTCTTATCGAAGTAGCCAGAGACAGATCTGTTGACCACTTTGTGGCATCTGTGAATAAAATTTGAATAACCAGATGATAGTTTGCTTCATTTATGTAATGAAGAAAATGTTGTTATTTTCATTCCCTTTCCTGTTAGTGTCATAAGAGGTAAGAAGACTAGTGTAATGTGGATTATAACACAACAGCTAATCTGGGATTTATTTCTTGGCATTGATAATTACAAAGAGAAATTGTCATGGAAATACCTTTGGCGCTTTCCAGAATAGCCTTATCTACTTATCTAATTTATTTTCGCTTGTTTATACTTCATTGATGATATATATACGTTCTCCGTGTTTCCAGTCATCTGCTAACAGATATTGCCCTCTATGTAGTACTCCGTGTACTAGCACTGGTATGACTGCAACTTCTGGCTATTACAGGGCTGTGCTGTCGAGAAAATCACTCGAGAAAAAATTTGTTCAGTTTTGAGACCTGCAACCGCAGATATTGTGAAATACAGCAACAACTTTTGTTACAAAGAATAAATTACCCATATGATTGCACCTGACTAAAAAGTCCTTATTTTTTAAAATAATTTCTCCTACCGAGAAAATAAGGAGAAATAATTGCTACACATAAAAATATACTTTGTGTAGGGTAGAAATCTGACATCATGTTTTGAAATATGGCAAAGTAAAACTTTTTCACCGTAAATAAACGTACGCAAGTATTGCAGGTAACGCTTGATGACAGTCTTGCTGCTTACCGGTAATTAATAAGCACTACTGGTTTATAACAAGGACCGCCGGTGTGTCACTTAGTAGCATTATATACGGATTAAAGAAGTAATCAAGAAAATATCACCACCTTTTGCCACAGGATATCGTGTCTAATTTTAGTCTCGGTGAGTCTCGGTTCATTATGCTACTTTTCCAAAAAATCCCCTTGGTCTTTTAACATAACCCCTAGAGCTTGGTGAGAATGTCTTGATAGTGTTTTCTGCCATTGGTGCCAAAAGTTTATTTAGATATTCCAACTTTATGTATTGGTGGCCAGTCTTTTGTAAAACACTTTGTGGAATAACACTACGGAACTTAGTTAAAGTGCCGGTAGTCGGTTATCCAAGTGTAGTCATCTAATTTAAGCCCCAAAACTTCAAACTTTACTGTTGAGACAAGCATTTTATTATGCTTTGCGGGCGGTGACAAGTTTGGTGTTCTCAGCCAACCTTTGTGCTATAAACGGTTATAATCTCTGTCAGCAATGTAACTTACCTAACCAGCAAAGGTCACTTTGACACGAAGAAATTCTGTGAAATCGATTCACGGGATTATGCTCGGTATTCGTTTTCCTTATTAAATACCAGATGATGATTATTACAAGATTGTTAGACGGTATCACAGCCTATAAATACGATGTATGGACGTAAGTAAGCGAGATGATTTCAGATTCAGTTTAGATGCTTCTTGTATGAACACCTGAATTTAGCTGGGACTCAGAGGTAAGCAGGACAGTTCTAAATGATGAATGGCACTGTGCCGAAAGTCGATTTTCTAAATATCAGTTCAAATATTTCGGTAGTAGAGGGGGAATTGGGTAGTGGTGTAGATAACAAAGGGATTGTAAATTTTGTTGGTGGAGTTTCAGCTTTCTTCATTGCTTTGGTTGGTCTTGTGTTAAACACAGTGTCTTTTGTCGTGTTTCGAAATTTTAAGATCCAGAATTCATCAACCTTTTTGCTCCGTTGCTTGGCAGTTGCTGACAATTTCTACATCCTTTCGCAAACATTTTTTGTCAGCATCCCGTCCATATTCTCCTACACTGAACTAATACCAGGAACCCTTCCCTTTATTTCGAAACATACACGAGTGCTTTGGTCATTAAACAACTGGCTCATTCTTATTCCAATTTGGATAAGCGTTCTTGTTACCATCGACCGTTACCGCTTGATTTGTTCGTCAACTTCACAGCTCCTGGATACCTCGTCACTGAAGACGTGGGTAGGACGGGTTGCCGTCGTCGTCATTGCCTCTTTTATAAGCGTTATACCCAAGTACTTCTTCATCGTTTCAATAGGATTTCGCCCGTGTATGTTGAACAAGACCTATCCATTTTGTTTCAAACCACCGGTTGTCCGTTTTCCCGAGCATAAGATCTACTGGCTTGCTTTTCACGCTCTTTTTTATTTTTGTATTCCTTTTTTTATTATAACGAAGTGCAACGTGCAAATAATACGCAGACTGCGAGAGCTATCTAAACGACGCGAAGTGCTTTTCGTTCAAAAAATGACCACTTACCGAGAATTGACAAAAATTGTTATTATGATCGCCGTTTCTTCTCTTGTATTTCATCTCTTATATTGTTGCACTTTTATTATTGGATTTTATCCTGAAGCATTGCCGCAAAATATGACACGAAATATGCCGTTATTCTTCCAAGTGCTAACATTCTGTGGAGTGCTTAACTCTTCTATGAATTTTTTCATTTATGGAGTGTTCGGTAAAACGTTTCAACGTACTCTAAAGTCCATGTGTTGCTCCAGGTGCACAAAGGACGATGAAAGAAAAAATCATGTGAAGAAAATAAGTTCAAGGGCGACAATTGATGATCGTCTTAACCTTGAGCAAGACAGATTCGAATTAACCCACCGATATTGAAATTGCGGTATTAATAATCCCACAGACATTTAAAATCTATGTAGGATTATTGAAGTGAAAGAAAGCGGTCATTTGAATGGAATTAAAGCCAGAGCTCTCATTATGTAAGTTGAATATCTCAGTAGCTGTTTAATACCTAATTGTAAAAGAAAAAGCAACATTAAAGGGATACATTTGTAACGACTGTTCATTTTGGCAAAAAAAAAAAAGATTTTCCTGGGATAAAGGACAATTTCCCCATACTTACCAACAGTAAATGAATCCATTCCTACATTCAAAGTTACTTCCTGTTTTTTCCAAAAAAATTTGTTTTTTATAATATTCTCTTAAGATATTATTACAGAGTGTAGCCATCTATGGAGGTCACATGATGTAATGGCAAGCACAAATTCCAGAATAATTGCGTAAACCACTGTTTTCGTGGTAATATAGAATTTATTTTATTTCTATGAGTTGATAACAATGTATTCATTGTGAAATATAGATATCATACGAACAGTTGTTATCCATTTAAGCAACGCAGCTTAAAATTGCAAGCATAAATTGAGCTATTGCAACTCTAGTTTATATGGATGTACCAAGAAAAAGATATAAAGATTACAAGGTATTCAAAGCATTTCCGATAGATTATTAACCCGTACGACTACGGACAATCATATCACACCGGTTATAAAAGAACTTCACTGCCTGCCGCTCGAAGCCAGGGTTTTCTTAAATTTTTAGTTTTCGTCCATGATACTTTATATAAAGTGGCAGGCAGTGAAGTGAAGTCTGGGGATTGCATTTGTGGACTGAACAGGCCTTCTTTTTTCCACAATTAGAATCCCCAGACTTGTTAATTAATTTTAATGAAGTCGCTTGCTTGTGCACTCGACTTGTTAAAATTAATTAACAAGTCTGGGGATTGCATTTGTGGACTGAACATGCCTTGCTTTTTTCCTCAAATATAATCCTAAGACTTGTTAATTAATTTAAATGAAGTCGCTTGCTTGTGCACTCGACTTGTTACAACTAATTAACAAGTCTGGGGATTATATTTGTGGACTGAACAACTGGTGAATGTCCATCGTGACGAGATCGAACGTGTTCCTCAAATCTGCCTGTGGCTGGCTCTGTTATGGGCCCCGATCTTTAAAGCTTAAAACTTTTAGACACTACCAAAAAGTGAATGGACACTGAATGTTATAAACAAATACATTTTATTTATTTAAATTTGCTGTATTCGCTGTATTGTTTGACGCCTCTTACCACACCACAATGAGGTGAGACGCCTCACACCACGCAAGCCACAAATAGTGCATTGCACACGTCTATAAACAGTTATCTTATATCAGAGCAGAACTGTAAGACTGACATGTCAAATCACTTTGCTCATTCCCTCTCACAAACGTGAAATAAATACATCCAAGGGAATTACAGGATCGAAAAACTAAAAACTCGAAAATAATCTCAAACCTTTTTACTACGGGCGCTGTGAAAACACACCAGAGGCCAAGCCTTGGGTTGTGTTAATTTCGTAAGAGGTATTTAAAACCAAGGCATGAGCCAACCACCCTCAAACATAGAAATACTTCCATGTCTAAGTAATACTACATCGAATGACCCTTCCTATATTGAAAATAAGACAACGATCGAACGACCCTTTTACAATTGAATTTTAATAAATAAATGTAATGCGTAAAGAAAGCGGATCATCTATGTCGATTTGAGCAACTATTGTGATTAATGATCTTTGGATTCCTAACTGAGATACATTGTTTATAGTATTTATTGTTGATTTGAATTAGTTAAAACGGAATAGAACGTGTTATTAAACGAATGATGTTGTTTTAAAGTATGTTGACAATCAGAACAACAGGTGTACATGTACTTCGAGGTTAAATGCGTTCTAATTAAAACCAAGTACAGCATTTTACGTCTGAAAGTAGGAACTATGGATCAACACGTAATTAACTTGTGGGCGTTGTAATAGGTCTGTTGATTTAGTTGTAATAACTATAAATTCAGGTCATAAAATATATTATATATCTCCATAAATATCAATATCAATATCTATCTATCTATCTTTCTATCTATTATATATATATATATATATATCGTTACATTTATAAAATACATTTTCACAACACGAATTGACGACTAACTCTTGCGACAGTTTTAAAATTCTGTGCGGATGATGATGATTTTTAAGTATATTTAAATATATAAATGCAACATCCGAACTAACACTTGAATATAGTCACTGCATGAAACGTATTATTTTGTTATCAACATGTTCTTGCTGGTAAACGTAATGTTGTTTTAAATAGGTCCGTTTATCATATAATATGATTGATGGGCCCTTTAATATCCTAATTTTTATAAAAATTTTCAATGTATGAAATATTTGCATTTTACAGATTATTACTTGCTGAAAATTGGATAAAATATAAGATGTTTTAAGGGCAAATAACGTTATGTAAAATTTATTTAGCGTTTTTATTAAAAGTAAACAAAACTGAATTTTTTAAAAATAATATAATTGTTCTGCATGTACGAACATACGTTGTAAATTGAATGTGTGATGGTTTGTAAAGATTTCCCCGCCCATGTAAAATACTTCTAATATGTGCCCTGTATCCTTTTTCTCTTCAGACAGACACAACAAGGATTAAAGTTGCCAAACCAAAAAAAAATTTTTTTTGGCAAACAGATAGCATTCAGCAGTTTGGATGAAAGAAAACACTTCATTGTTTTTTCGTCTTGGTTTTTCCTGTCTCAGTGAAAACTTAAATGGTCATACGATAAAGTGATTTAACGATTTCCACTTAATGTCATCGTTCAATTAACGTAATATTTAGAGTAAATACTGTACAGTATTTCACGGGGTCTGCTGGGAGTAAAGAAAATTGCTTCTAAGACGCGTTTGATGTATGTGGGTTCTTGTACACGAAAGCATACATGTACAGTCAAGCACACTGACTTGTAAAAGAAGGTCCTTTGAGAGAATGTGTATAGTGCAATCTTCAGCGTCCTCAGTGTTGCAGCGGCCCGCCTTTGCCTTGCTGGCCCATCTTGCTACACCTTGGTGCATTCAGCCACATTCGGGAAATGTTCCTTTGCTACGTGGGTCAAACGTTCCAAACAGAAACGTGTTCTTCAACAAGAGAAGTTGGAAACGTTAACATCTACAGTGCAGTCTAATTTGAAAGGAAGAGAGAAGAGAAAGACCACTCTCACATCAGGTTTTTGTCTCTATAAATATTTTATAATAGGAGTCTCCTGCCCTCTCATTTTTTCTCCCGCTATATTTTTATCATTACTATCTCATTTCACCTACACTGTGTAATGGTAGTATCTCTTAAATTAGAATAAAAAAGAATGAATATAATATAGCTTGATATGAGTTCTATAAAGGGGTCACAATAGTAAATTTTTTTACAACGGGACTGAACCCGATCTCAATCAAATAATCTATCAAAAACGATGAGCACACACCAATATCTCAACTTTCCGTTTGAGAATGACCATTTCGAATACAGCGTTTGTACAGATTTGGAGTGTTGGTAGTGAGTGCCTTCAATCTTTAAGGCTCATTCCTTCCAGTACTCGGTGTGCCAACGAAGTCTTTTGTTAGGTCTCTAATATAGGAAGCTATCAATGATGTCATTAGCAACATTACTGTCCCTGAAATAAAGACAGACGATGATTATCTGTAACTACCTCTGGCTGAAGAGAACGAGGTGAGAAATCGACCACCAATTATTGTGGCCGTTAACCTGTAGCTGCATGTATAAACCTTGATTTACCTTCTCTGCCAAGATCTAGATGTCCCATTTAGCACGATGCAAATATTAACGTCTATAAGCACAGTCTGTACACCACAACATAAAAAAGGTATACCGGATAATATACACACACTGTGAGCAAAACCATAAGAAAAAGATATGAAAAGCAACTGACACGCATGAGATTGGCAGTGAAACGTTCAACTACTTTGGAAAAACCCCACTGACTCAACGCACTTAATAACGCACTTAAAAAAAAAAAAAAAAAAAAATTCACTCATTTATATCATTCTATTTATAATTCTAAACCAGGGGTTAAGAATGGGAACATTCTTTGTATCCAGATTTATGATAAATATTTTACTGCCACCTCCTTACCCAGTACAAACGACAGCGTTCCTACTTACCGCTCATTTTTGTGAAGTGAAGATGGGAGAGGGTGCATATATGAACTGATACATGCTTTATTGCTGTTTCAGGAAAGTGATCTATTTTGTTTTGTACTGTTTACTAAACTAGTAATTACCCACGAGGGGTAGGTTAAGAGTGCAATTTATATTTAGAACTCGTTACTACATTATAACACAGGGCTACAGCGCTTGTTAACGCGCCAGGGCGACAACGACCTCCATCAACATATTTTTCACTGAAAATTATGTAAACGGAGTCTTACAATTCGCACAAAATCAACATCAAATGATGCAAAGCGCATGGCCTAATCCTCATTTAGATGAAAAAAATTACGTTATAAACGCAAGGGCATAGAGAAGATGAGAGAGGGTGTATATATGAACTGTTGATACTTGTATTAGTGCCGTTTCAGGAAAGTGATCTACTTCGTTTTGTACTGTTTACTAAACTAGTAATTAACCAGCGAGAGGTAGATTGGGGGTAAAATTTGCTCGTTACTAACAAAGAGCTACAAAGATTGTTTACTTTTTATAATATATTTGGTAACATTTTTTTAAACTTTTGTCGTAACAAGATATTTTTCCCCCTAGACTCTCAAAGCATAATATATTTTTTAACGTTCTCTCTCTTCTAGTCAAGACTGGTAATTTGAACCACTTTTAGGTACATTAAACTTGATTTTAAGTCCGCCAAACCCCGTTTTCTTTTTTAAATAAATGACAGTAAAACACATGTAGGTCTTTTGGTAAAAAGGCCGCTCTGAAAATGCTGGTAGCGGATTCGGTTGTTAAACGAATAATCAAAATGACTACATTCCTATAATTCTACTGCGGTTTATTATGGTGTATGACTAGACAAATTAAGAAAATGTAATTCTGATACATATACTATTTAGTTCAAAATTCAAATTTAATACTTTTGAAGATAAATAATAATCAGTTTCAAATCTTTGACATTTATATTGCATCAAATTAAATAAACCCGAGGCGGGGCAGATAGTGCATGATTTTCGCTATTTATTCAATAAAGGAACACAACAGTGTGTTTTCAACAGCAAATGTTAAAAAACGTATTGTAAAGGTAATTAAGAATATACAAGAAATCTCTGTAATTACCTTCTCCTACATATGTAGAAGTATTTTAGATTAAGTTAAGTAGTTTAAGTTAATGATTTGTCTAAATTTTCACATAAAAGCTCAATTTTTTGCTATTTGTTATTTGGTACATTTAGTTTGATCAAACGTATAAATGTAAATCACCCAATACTGTAAAACGTGACCTAATGCCAAAAGGCTTACATGTTAGGTGAATAAGAAAGAAAGCAAGAACAACTAACTCTCTTTAAGAATGTTTCGAAACGTTTGGTTTATTTTTGGACTAGGAATTTTCATTGAGTGCGACTTTGCAAGGTTCAGAATCTTGGATTTTAAACTTTTAAGAATTAGAGATGATGCCAATCACTGGTGTACTGTGAAATTGCATTGAATCATATTGGATGTCAGTATCTGAGGGCATCTCTGAGGTATCTTTGCATAGCAGATATAGGTTATATTGTACTTATGGTGCATAATTGTTGTAAAGTGGAGATATTTATTGAATCATTGTTACATTTTGTGATGTTGATATTAGTTAAAATAGCACAGAAAGAATATATCATTGAAAGGGAGTAGAACGTAATAAATGTGTCAAGATATGAGCAAAGACCCTTGATATGACTCTATTTATTATAACTGTGTTGAAGTGCACAGAAGACAGCCGTATAACAGTCTTTAGTATCAGAGGAATTCGAGCCTAGTATCTACAGATACTGTGATACATATCTTAAACAAAAGAAAGCTAAGGACTACGGTCGTCCCGAGATGGCGCCACATGTAAACAAACACTTACTTCCGAAGCGTCTTTTTACACTATATGTGGTTTACTTTGTTAATATTATTGATTTATTTTCCGTATGGAGGCATTGGTGCACTTTAAACCATCTCCATTCAAAATTTTACGAGGGCCAGCGCCAAATGAAACAACCATATAAACATATGGTTGTTCTGACGTTTGAAAGATGACAGTCCCTTCAAGACAGTGACGGTTCAAGTAACAAGCCATCTTTCTTGTTTAAAATGGAGTGGCACAGTTTGGTGCCAAACGGTAGGCAAACGTGCCCACTTCCCGCTCCCACTACCGTGCACATATGGGCTCTCAGTTACAGAGACACACCTGTTTGTGGACACCCGATAGAAACACTGTGTGGTTTGCAGCGTGCGGCAGGTCTCTCCGACGCGTGCCTTAGGAAAAAACACTCTAAAGGTATCATGCGGACAGACAAGGAGCGTTCATGTATAGGCGCCCGCTAAGGTGTTGTATAAGTATTACTAAAAAAACATTAGAAATAGAGGACAAATGGATGGCGCCAAACTGGCCGTAAACGGTGCTATATGATACATGGACGATCAAAAGGCCGTATCCTTTTACTCTTCAGAAAAACGTTGGAGATTTGGGGAGATTTGAACAAACACGACAGACTTAGGCTATTCAAATGAACGGCAATAAACTGAAACAGTTAAAAATGACAATTATATTGAGTTTTGGGACAATTCTTTTCTGTGCTTTATAATACCTTATTTATGTAGAACATCTGATGAACATTTCGAGAACGTTTAAGAATAAGGCAAATGCCATTTTGGTTGAAGGTATTTTGAGTAGGCAATTTTTGTATTATGGAATTGTTGTGATATTATTTGTATTAAGTCTGTAATGATACTATATATAGATTTATTGTTGGTTTGAAATATTGTTAATTTGATTGTTTGAAATATTATATTTTGAATATATTGTTAATTGTATTGTTGTGAATTACGTTGAAAAATTTATATAAACCGTTTGAAATATTGTTAATTTAATAGTTTGAAATATTATATTTTAAATATATTGTTAATTGAATGGCTGTGAATTACGTTGAAAATCTATATAAAACATAATAACCATATTAATATTAAAAGGTAAGGCTAAGATAGCTTTAAGTGTTTTATTTTGGTTGAATAAGGTTCTGTGTAACATGTATATATATTTTTTCAAGGCAAATTGAGTCGCTTTTGTATAGAAACAAAGATACTTGATATCATTCTAATCTGTACCAGTGACAACAGGCTGGCAGAATTGTGCACAGCTTATATGTAAATGTTTAGTTAAAAATTATACAGACTTGACATTTAATATGGAATATTTTAGTTTCAAAGGTATGTCCAGTTAAAATGAATTATGTTTTTCCTATAACGTGCATTTCATGTGAATTATGAGAATAGGTAAATGTGTGGCCAGGTGTGCCAGTAACAATTAACTGACTGCCTTGTCTGAAGCACTGCTGCATTACGTAATGTGTGTTGATTTCTTTGGGTAGTCCTTTTTGGGCTGACCCAAGGATGACTATGGCAGAGCATGGTTCAGTAAAAAATCTCAATATTTTGGAAACGCCAGCACAGAAGATTTTGAAATTTTACATACAAGTAGGAGATGTTACAGTGCGTAAAATGAGCAAAGTGTTACAGCATTGTTGCACCGCGCCGGAAATGCGTCAAACAGATGACGTTGCCAGACAGATTGTGTCGCAAGTAACTCTCTACACGGGCTAACATAGGTATGCCCAGACTGCTAAACCTACCCACAGACCACGCCCAAGGCATCAAGAATTTAACGCAGGGAAACAGGATCCATTGCTTTTAACAATAAACAAACACGATTCCCGCGGTTCGCTTCAGAGAGAGGGACTTACACCCCATTTCCACAGATTAGATCGACCTACTTTAGATCGACCTAACTCCCTGGGGGTTCACGCTAAATAGCTGTCAGCCAGGCGGACACGAAAGTTAATTACCCCCTTACAGCTTGTAGTAGGCGGGACGGACATTTAAGTCGGATTATCTGAAAGTAATCTAGTGAGACTCCCCGCGGGGATAGATCGATCTAAAATCTATGGGAATAGAGCCAAATTGTCACCTACAAGCGTTTTTTAAAGCCCATTGTAATCACACCAGACTGGCTTTAGCAGGTTACTATTCCGGGCGAGCTCTGGGGAACCCTAGCTCTGTGAACAGCGCAACATCATCGTCTACTCTGCAATGAATTGGTAACCATTAACATTATGGGCACAAAACTGGAAACGTGGTTACCACTACTGAGGTCAGATTTCATCTGTACCACCAAGGTGGTCAAATTAGAGTTCACATATATTCCGAAGAGGTCTACGACTAAGTGTGTGTGTCGCTTCCAAAGCAACTTGGGGCGTTGGGAGCACCTGTATTTGGGGCTAAATGCACGTTGGTGACAAATCATCAATGGTAGTCAGGTATAGAAACCTGAACCAGATAAAATATAGGAGTATTCTGGAAACCAATTGCCTTACATTTGCTAGAGGACACATAAGGGACACTTCCATCACAAGGTGAAAATATCCGTCCGCGAAGAGCACCTGTATTCGCAGATTGCTTGCAGAACTAAAGACCTGAGCAGCAAGAGATTGTCCGATTTGAAGCCAATAGGCTATCTATGGGTATTCAGGACCATACTGGCCCTACAACAAATCTGGAATAAATTGGACAAGCTCCGATCGATACCTGGAATATTATCCCAGTTAAAACTACAAGAAACCTGTCAGAAAGAACTCCTTACCTCTTAGAGCCGTAGTTGAAGCCAGATGAGCCCAGACGCACCACTGACCATTGCTGTGACCATACACTGATATGAGCGTCCTTTGCGGAGCGTTGAACTCTTTTACAGATGATAATTTGGAAAATGCGATCAAAATATGGCTTTTATTGGTTGTACTTTGACCAAGAATCAGTCATGTATTTTTGTTTGATTTATTCGGCGAATTCAGTTAAAGAACTGATGCCATAATTACATCGAAAAATTATTAAACGTTATTAAAACAAGATTCAAATCCTTGTTTTCAATTATTAGGCGGAAAGTAGGAAAAGATCAAAGAAAGATAATTTGGATGAAATATTCCATATTAAATATCAAGTCTGTGTTTGTGGCCTAGCTAATGTAGATGGTAGGTCAAGTAGAATATACAAAATGACACAAAAGAAGATAGGTTTTAATTGTCTGAATGATCAACAAAAACTAGCTGTTCTTTCTATTCATACTTGAGCGTTGGGCAGTTCCAAAAGCCTCAGTTTTAGTTAAGTTTGTGATGTTTAACCAAACACAATTACGAGTCCCTGGAAAACAGACTAATTGTTTCATACACCGATATTGTAACTGAGATAGATAAGCTACTTTAAGTCAGAGACCTATCTAGCAATTGCAATACTGCACGGACTTGTGTCCAATTTTGGAACTGTTAAAGGGGCCTCTGGATGAGAGTAGAGATCACACGGTGACATTTTATTGGCTTTCTGTTATTAACCTTAGTCTAAAGCATTTTTTGGATTTAGATATACTGATTATTTTTTGAAGTACATGTGTTAACAACACAAAATGAGAAACAAATATTATTTACTTCTGAAACAAATAAGCGTATACATGTATAAATAAGGATATTGTTAAACTCATTATTGTTCAAATTTGTCACTTTTTAAACTTTTAATTAAAATATTTTGCGTGTCATTTGCAGTTTGTCGTCTTTTTTAATTACAACTTACGATATCATTTCAGTTATTTCTTTCACATGTGTTTAAAATTAAATGCACATTTCACCGTTTTTTTGACAACATGCTTCAATTGTGTCTTGCTTAAGATGGGTCCAATGCACATTTCCCCCTCTTTTCCAACATGATTCTTTCAATAATGCATTACTTAAGATGGGCCCAAGCTAGAACCCAGTGAACAACTTCAGTTTGTCCCAAGTCCAAGTAATAGCACCTTGCAATCCAATTACACTTAAGTATTTTATTTTTTCGTATTCATTTTTAGATTTTTAAAATCTTTTTTATTTTGCCGTTGAAAAACAGCTTGCGCTTAACAGCATGCAGTACATAATAGTTTATGTCATATCTACAGATCTAGATTAACTCCTGGTGACACTATTGCATTCTAAGATAATTCCCAATCTATGGGGATTAAAGGTCGTGCGGTTACAGGCCGGTTAAATCAAGAATTAGAAAGCACCACCTGAACAAAGACAAGAGGGATTAGACCGATCCCCTTATGCCTATCAACTTATCATCACATACAGTGGGCCCACTATTAGATACTTAGTCCATACCTAATACTGCATGATTCAGGTACATGTAGATTAATAGTCCAGCAATATGGTGCAGAAAAAAAGGTGAATTGTGCATTTTTTACCTACAATCATGAAATTTGGCACAGTTGTAGAGAATGGGCATGTCTAAAAATTCCAATATCGCCACCAAATGCAACATGGCCGCCACAAATACTCGAGCAAATTAAAACTTCTTTAAGTGAGAAGCGACAGTAATATTCAACACAGCTTCTTGTTCGCCGTAGACACAGATCAGCGGTCGTTTCGGTCTCAGCGAACGACGAAGAGAGAGACTGTAACACTCACAGTTCACCAGGGGCCTGTGCAGAGACCATTAATCTCAATCAGACCTCTTAGTCCCTTCCAAGTCCCTGGAACGAAAATCAAAATTGCCTTCACGTCTCGGTCTCTGGAACGGATGGCTTAAGTGGTAGAATGCTCGCTTCTGGTGCAGTAGGTCGTGGGTTTGATCCTAGGTCGGGTCAAACCAAAGACCATCGAAAAAATGCCTTTTCACACGTCATTAAGTGGTAAAAAATGCTGCTGCTGCCAGCCTCTACGTACACTGTAGAACTCTTGCAGAAAACCTCAAATATCATTTTTCGGGTAAAATTAAACAGTACCTTTTGGTATTTCTCTTAGTTATACTACATGTACTTGAAACTATACGCTGGCATTTAGTTAGCTTTTGTGGCAAAAAATTGACTTCATATGCATCTTTAAGAAGAGGGATAGGCTAATTAAACTAGCTGATTTCAGTGAAGATGGGTGTGGCAATGTCCGCTTTCATAAAGCTCATCTTTTGGCCAGCGACTCCGACGACGAGAAGAAAATCAACAGACCGGAGAGAAAGGCATTGAAAAAGCGTAAACTGGGGAAGCGTTTTTCAAAGGAAGGTCACGGCTCGGCAAATCTGTGGTTTCTTCTAACGTTAGTAGTACTGTTCCTATTTACTGCGCCCAGCCTCCTTTTCGTGGATAGCATTTGGCGTTTCCCCGTGCAGCTTCATGACCAGTCGCTCCAGTCTCTTTCATGTCAGCTGTAACCTCTGCTGCTGCCAGCCTCTACGTACAAGGACGGAGCAGGTCGTGTTTTGTGTGTGGGTCCTCCGGCCATTGTAAGAGAGATTGTCCCTTCACTAGAGCACCAGGGAATGCACCAGGATTCTCCAAAACCAATCGGCAATGATTGTGTAAAAGATGAGTATTGTTGTGATATAAAATGTGATGAAACATTTATTACTGATAATTATTTTGAGTACGAGCAAGGCAATGCCGATATAAACAGACACTGGACAATAGAAGTGTCACCCCCTGAAACAGAGTAATCAAAGTTATAATGCCTGGTGTGCTTATAATGTGACTAATGAGTATACAACCGCTGTACCATGGAATTGTATTGTTGGTCTTTTTGTGAAATTTGATGTTAATAAAATGATACCAGGAGCATATCATTCCACAGTCATTTATCTCCCCAAAAGTATTGGTTCAGTAGGGGTGACATTTCTATTGTCCAGTGTGTTTATGTAAAAGGCAGACTAAGAAGTAATTTAGCATTTTGGAAAAGTATTGGCACATATGATTGTAACGCAGTTGGTAGCAAGATGAGCTTTTACATAACATTTAGTAATTAAAACTTCTGTGTAATAGACCAATGCCACACCTGGCTTCCTGTGAATATATTAGTCACACCGCTGTCATCTCTATTTTTATCTCGGATTTTCTGCAAGAGCAATTCCAAGTGATTATCCTTTAATCTCTCAAAGGTACAGAGAAATCTTAAGCTATCTTGAAAGTCGGTGTTGGACGGTGCTACCTTAGCTGAAGATGCAATTGTGACCATCGAGCCTTATGAGATTATACATTCGAAGGGCCGCACATACAGGGTATATTATAGTAAGCGCCCAGTATTATGTTTATTAATCATCAATTACGGGTGAAAGTATTGTTTTATCAACGAGCGCAATATAGAATAGAAGTTTAAGGCCAAGTAGCCAGTATAACTAGTAACCATTTATATAAGGAGAATTATCCTGTCACCATCAGGCACGGTAAACAGTGACCTCACCCTCAAAATTCAGTATAAAGGGGCGTCCTGATTTCTACACAGGGAACTAACGCTAGACCGATCCCAGGGACGTCAGAGTGACCAGCAACGACGAGAGCACGAGAGGGAGACTGAGGACTGAGGACGGCCGGGTCAATCAGAGCCTAGATCGAGGGAACGGTTGGGTCACTGTCTTACCGTAGCGCTGTGCCTACCTGAGCTAGATGTCCCTGTATATGTAACGCGTTAAAGTAATAAACTGTATTAATAGGGAAACCTATCCTAGACTCTTGTGTCATTCTTACGAACCTCCGCGCACACGCCAAACAACCGCACCGGCCCCGTTACATGATTTTTCTTGATGTTTTAGAAAATGGATACAAGCTTCCATTTTTCTCTTCGCCAGCATCAGTTCATTTACAAAACAATAGATCTGCTTTTTTACATAGTGCATTTGTTGAGCAGGTAATGCAAGATTTATTGGTCAAAGTCTTATTAGTGAATGCTCAGATATACCTGTTGTAGTTAAACCACTTACCGGTACAGTGACCATTCGCAGTAGTAGTAAAAAGCGTTTAATTTTCGATTTGCACCATGTTGATAAGCATGTTTGGAAATCTTCAGTAAAATTACCGGTAGAAGATATCCGTAGTAGTAGTAGTCTATTTACCGTGACATTCTTGTCATAGGTACGATACAACAATTTACAGCATAATAATTACAATAAAATAAATAAATGAGAATGAAGATAATACAATACCAGTACGTCAAGTATAATATTTAAATCTTTCGTATATATGTAGCTCTTAACATGTAATTTCCCTGCGCTTGCAGGCCTCTAATAAAAATTTCCCGAGATTTCTATTTTCTGTTAGGTTGTGACTTCCAAATAACAGTATTAATTCAAAAACCAAGGGCTTCTGCCAGTAATATTTTTTAACATATTTGCTTCTCAAGTCACTATAATATTGGCAGATAAAAACAAAATGAAACTCATCCTCTATATCATTTCGGTCACATAGTATACTGTCTTCTTTCGGAACACTGTGGTATCTCCCCTTTTCAATCATGAGTTTATGATCCGAAATTCTAAACTTACATATGATTTGTCTAGCTTTTTAAGGAGAGATTTTTTCCTAGATAGCCTTGTAGGTCGAAAATATCCGTCAAGTGTCTTTACAGTAAACATTTAGATGATTTTTGTATTGTTTCACTAATTTCTTGAATTAAATTGTCCCTTAGACGTGTATTAAAGTCCTTAAGAAAATAAGATTCATCTGGTACATTTTGATCCTTCCAGACATCTGATAGTCCGAGACGTGTTAACATGCTTTTTACCTTGGTTGCCCAGTTATCGAAATCATTACACGAAAGAAGTAGATTATCATAGACCCCACTTAAAATACAATTTTGTGTTCTTAATAACCTAGTCCAATACCTCACTATTTTAACCATCCTATGGTATAATCGCCCTAATTCGTTATAGACAGCAGCCGACACGGCTTTGGTACTGACCCCCCAAGGTCGTTTTACAATATTGCGATCTGACACACACCTTGAAAACGGGTAGTGTGGTGTGATCTACCGGTGAATTCAGGATCATTCGGTGCCGAGTCTGGTAGTTGGGTAGGCCTGGATTGGTAACAAATAGGTATCAAAGAGAAAAAGTTCAGTTTCTACATTAAAGAATGAGTTTCTACTGATATTTCTTATTGCAAACATTGCTTTTCTTCCCTGATCTGCTATAGCTTTCGGCATAAGAAAATTTCCATTGGAACTTAAAAGTAACCCTAGATAAGGAAAACTATTAGTTGTTTCAATTTTTATCCCCTTATAGTACCACGATTCATTTTCATGAATTTTTAAAAATCACTATTTTAGTTTTACTAACATTCACTGTTAAACCCCACTCCATACTGTATAACTCAAGGTTGTCTATCATATTTTGCAAATCAGAGAGTGACTCAGAAAACAAAACCGTGTCATCTGCATACATCAACAAAAAGATATTTAACTCTCCCATTTTCAGACTGCTGCTATTGGTTTTCAATAAATACATCTCAAAATCGTTCACGTATAACGGATATAGCAGTGGTGATAGTGCCTCCCCCTGGAGCAAGCCAGGAGCAAAATAATCACTCATCTCATTTGTATGTTTCACCCGAGCTTTAAAATTAGTGTATAAATTGATAATAACTTTGAGGAGTTTCCCTGTTATTCCGGAGCGTATTAATTTTTTCCATAAACATATTCTACTTATCGTGTCAAAAGCGCGGGTATAATCCACGAAACAGCAATATAGACGTTTTTTCTGTCTAAATGTTTCTGATATTAAACCATGTAGGGCAAAAATAGCATCTCTCGTTCCGCTACCTGGCTTAAAACCAAACTGAGCATCTGAGATCACCTCGTTCTCAGCACTCCATTTCATAAGGCGGTTGTTAACAACAGAAGTAAATAGCTTCGCTAAATGGCTTAACAGGGAGATTCCTCTATAATTGTTAACATCATTGGCGTCCCCTTTCTTATAAATTGGCACAATAATAGCCCTTTTCCAACATTCAGGGAAACAGCCACTTTCTAATATTTTATTAAATAAGATAGTAAACACAGGTGTCAGTTCAGTGCGGAATGCTTTAAAGAAATCATTTAGCATGTCGTCTGGGCCAGGACTCCTTCCAATTTGTAGATTTTTAATTGCATCGTTTTTTTCGATTTCTGTAAAAATAGCATCTAGTTCTGGAAAACCCGAGTCTGTTCTCAGATCTGTATAATCAGGCTTGTTTATATCTTCTTGATTCGTATTTTTGGGTTCTGTAAACAACGTCTCAAAATGTTTCAAAAAAGCATCCATAGTTTAATTGCTTGGTTTTACTGTTTTCGTTCGTTTAAAATTTTTTAAAGAATTCAGTCGGATTGTGTTTTCTTATGTATGATAACCTGTTCCCCTCGTGCGTAACATATAGTGTTTTTTTCTCTTAATGAGGGTCTTATATTCTGATCTGATATCACATACTTTTTCTCGATTTACAGTGTTTTTTGTTTATACTGAAATGATGTAATACTTTTCTATATTCCTTTTGTTTATCTTTACACTGATTATCAAACCATGGCTTATTTTCCACTTTTGTAAAGCTTTGATGTCTATTAGTTCGTGTTCGCTGTTTACAGGGTTGAGTTATATCTAGAAATATATCAGTTAAATTTTGCACAGCCTCACTTAACGATTCTTCGCAATCTTCTCTTATTCCATTCACTATTCCATACATATTGTTTAAACTAAGGGTTAATTTTTCTCTCATTATTGCTAGCTTATCCTTGTCCCATCTATATCGGGTCAGTCCGCCTGTTCCAACTTTGAATGGGTGTCACCTGCACTAGTTGCTATGTTATCCGACTGTACTTTAAGGACGACAGTCAATGGGGCCTGATCTGAGTATTCCTGGAAGTCCTCAACCGTTAAATGGTAAACATCACTCCACGTAAAGTTGTCTGTGAGACGATGATCAATGACACTCGTCCCCTTTCTATTACAGAACGTAAATTTTTCCGACCGCGTCCCCTGAGTGTCTTCCGTTAAGTATGGCCAGACCAGTCTGGTTGCAAAGTTTCAATAGCTTTCTGCCAAAATTATTTACGATGTTATCTTCTGACTTTCTGTCTGACCTGGGCGTGTTCTTAACAGTTATGAACGGCATTACAGGACTATTATGTGCGCGATCTCTTGGTGAAATGGGCAATTTTCAGCAGTTTGGTTCTTAAGACCAGTCCTTGAATTCAAACCTCCCATGATCATGATCTTACCCTTTTCTTTAAACATATTTATATCAAGTTGCAATTGGTCAAAAATCTCATATTTCTCGTAATAACGTATATTTTCTTGTGGTATATAACAAAAGCAGATAAATAGGTCGTCCTTATACCCTGTGTAATGTTTTTTAACTTTTACCCATATCATTGTATCCGTGATGACCCTAACTACTTCTAATGCGTGCTTGAGGCTATTTTTAATGTACAATACTAGTCCACCGCCTTTCATTTTTTTTCTTTTAATAACTATAGGCTCACAAAACCCTAATGCTTGTAAACAAACATTATTATCATCTGTCGCCCAACATTCACTAAAAACACAATATCATTTTTTTATGCAGGATAATAGCGCTTCGTTTTCAATTTTTTCAGCCGATGTCCTGGCTATATTCCACTAACATATTTTTAGCAATCCGTCCTCCACATAGTTAATATCCAATTGTTGTCCGTCGTACCCCTGTTGCTGTGTGCTGTGATTTCGGCGGTCCACCGAAGGCGGTGCTGTGTGTTGCGGTCTAGAGGTAGACTTTGTAGAAACTTGAGTGTTAATCGGGCGTGATGTTCCAGATGAACGCTCGCGGTTTGACGTCTGTCGTGGGACTGTACTGCTATGTTTTATTTAAGACAGATTTTTATTTCAAATTTGATTTACATTTTGCATATCATCACATTGATATATTTGAGTCTCACATTAATTTTATTTTGTAGGTTTTTCTTTGAAATTTGGAAATACTACAATTATTTAAAAATTAAAAGTTATGACTTTTGGTCTTATGTTACATTTTTACTAAAGTGACTAGGCCGCTGGTTAAAAAGTGCCTAGGAAAGGGCAGACAAGTGGTCATGTATTTGGATGATGGCTCTCGTTGTCATGCACAGTACAGTGAATATAATAATATTGTTTTAGAAATTAACCAATATCTTATCTATAGCGGGTTTGCTCGTAAAGTTGAAAAATCAATGTGGACTCATAGTGTTAAGATTTTATTTTTAGGGTATAATATGAATTTAGAGAAAAGCACTTTATGTATTCCTGATTACAGACTTCTGAAAATTCGTCAGACTATTATAAATATCTGTTCTTTGTTTAGAAGAGACGTTCCTGTCCGTTTAGTTGCTAGTTTAGTATGTCAGATCATTTCTACGTGTTTTGTTACTAGCAATACGGTTTATATTATGACAAAATGTCTGAGTTTTGATATTACTGAAGTCCAGTGTTGGAATGAACAAATTATTTTTAGTAGAGACAGTATGAAACAAATTGATTTTTGGAAATCTGATGTAGCCTATACAAGATTTTGGTGAGAAATTTTATTACTGATCAAGCTGCACATTCTGTCATTTACAGTGACGCTAGTGGCACTGGTTATGGTGGTTACATGGTGGAAATTCCATTTCGCATGGAATGTGGGATAGTAATGAAATAAACTGTAGTTCAACACGGGAAGAGCTTGTAGCCGTAAAAAGTTTTTTCGTCCTTTTTTCCATTCCTTCAGGGCAAATCTATTAAATGGTATTCTGCCAACAATTGGTTGTCAATATTAATTAAAGGGGTAGTACGAGTTGTACTCTGCAAGACACTGCGCTTAGTATTTTTGAATTGTGTTTGGCAAATGGCGTAACTATACGCTGAATGGATTCCACGTAGTGAAAATTTATGTGCAGATCAGATTAGTAGACTATGATGATTGTGCGGTGGCCGATTGTATTTTTAATTATTTAGAATCAGTCTGGGTTCCGTGTGAGATTGATTTTTTTTGCCTCCGATCATAACAGTAAATTATCATTTCTTATTCTAAATATTGGACTCCAGGTGCAACGGGCACTGATGCATTTACTGTTCATTGGGGTGATTAGTTTGTGTGGGTGATTAGTTTGTGCCCCTGGCTGATTAGGACGACATTTATGAGCTTCCTGACAACTTGGCTTGTAAAATGACATTGTTTGCTGTTTTTTTTTTCTGAAAGTCGGTCATCCAATGCAGTCAAGGGTTATTATTCAGCTTTCATGAGTTGGAAATTATGGGTGAACAAGAACGGCATTTAAAATACTTTTCCGGCAAAAGTTTTTCATGTGCTCTTATTGGCCAAGCAAATCGGAGCCAAATTGGAACCCCTCTCGGCCAATCACGTCTCTTCGCTGATTGACCAATCAGGTGCCCCCTACGTTCCAATTCTGACAACCGGCCTCGACCTCGTTTCCCGTCATGACACAGCCCGACTATGGTAATGGTGGACGCTTTTTCTCGCTTCGCAACTTTTGGCGGGCCGTGCAGTTAAACAAGAGGACGATCTCAAGGTAAGTCGATCTCATTCGATAGAAAAATTAGGTAACATTGCGATTCGTACTCGAAAATTGCGTAAACAAGCGAATATCAAAAGTTACGGCGATTTTTAGAGTGGGCAGGGGCTTTCGGGAGGGGGGACTCCCTCTGACAGCTTAGGGTAGTGTGTGCGTGCGTGTTTATGTACTGCGATATGCAGAAGGTAAGGATAGAAAAAATAGAATATATGTATTTTCACATAGGTACATGCGTACATCGAAAGGAGATATTATTAAAATCATTTGCACTTGTGCTGTTTACGGTTACGGTAGCCTAAAAGCGGGGGGAGGGGGGTATCAACAATACCAATATTTACTGATATCCATATTAACACTGGTCAAGTGAAAGTAGAATATCATTTTTTTAAACATCCATTTAGTGTGATGTTCCCTTGTTAAATTACCCCCTTACTATATTCACCTCACTCAGTTCAGATTGACAGTGAGTGTTGTAATTTTTTTACTATTTTTTATTTTGTTTATTATTTCCTATTTGTTATTACTTTTTATTTTTTGAATTCTATTAAGTGAATGGCTTGTGCATGTTTAGTTATAGCTACTCTATACAGCATGTTTTTGAAAAAATCAAATTAATAATAATGATAATTTGGGGTGGGGGGGGGGAGTGAGCTGTATGTAGTAGATCTCTTTCCTCATGTTATTGAGTTAAAATTTTCCAATTCTCCCAGCAGGCACACAACGTTGATTCAACGTTTATCAACGTCTCAACATAAATTCAACGTTGATTCAACGTTGAATCAACGTTGTGTGCCTGCTGGGCTATTAAGTGAATGGCTTGTGCATACATGTATTTAGTTATATTTGAGCTTCTCTGGGCTGCAGGTTTTCCACCCCAGTTTTCGAAACTTTATCAAATTAATTATAATGATAATTTGGAGGGGGGGGGGGGGTGTGAACTATAGGCCCATATGTAGTACATCTGTTTCCTTATGTTATTGGTTTTAAGTTTTCAAATTCTATTTTGTAAATGGCTTGTGCATGTTAAGTTATATTTCAGCTTCTCTGGGCTGCAGGTTTTCCACCCCAGTTTTCGAAACTTTATCAAATTTATTATAATGATAATTTGGAGGGGGGTGAACTATAGGCCCATATGTAGTACATCTCTTTCCTTATGTTATTGATTTAAAATTTTCAAATTCTATTTAGTAAATGGCTTGTGCATGTTTGTTATATTTGAGCTCCTCTGTTCTGAAAATTGAATTTTTTTTTGCATTTGTTTATTTGTCTTTGATTGATTTAAATGAGGATATGTTTAGTGAGATATTGTGTATAATTTTTATTATGTGAAAATGAGGTGTATATGGCCTGTAACATTTTAGAACTCTATATGATGGTAATGATTAATTTTTCATATTATATTAACAACATCATATAATGAGGCTATGTTTAGTGAGATATTGTGTATAATTTTTATTATGTGAAAATGAGGTGTATATGGCCTGTAACATTTTAGAACTCTATATGATGGTAATGATTAATTTTTCATATTATATTAACAACATCATATCAGCACTTTAAACTCTGAATCAATTTCTTTAGGAATACATGGAATCCTTTCCTGAGGGAAAAGAGGCAATTAAATTGAAAAAAGAAGAGCAGCTGAAGAGGCGTGCAGCAGTTGACCCAGGGGTTGTGAAGCTGCCACGCCTTGATATCCCAAACATTGTAGAAGGTAACATTCAAAATTGTAAAAATTATTTTGATATGAGCCAACATTTTTCTATTATTAAGTAAGCTCTGTAAATAGGCAGATATTCTTATGTGTGAAATAATAATCTCCCAATAACACCTATTGTGATAAATAAAGTAGTCCGGTGGCTTAGGGCAAAAAGATGGCCAAATCGTGACACGGCGGTTAAAAGCACCAAATTTTGCATGTGGGTACCTTTTGACATACTAAATCAATTTAGAGCCGTAATTTACCGTTTGGGCAAAAAATCCAAAATGGCCGCCAATTTGTGAAATTTTGAAATATATACATACCTATGTTGATTTTTATCAAATAAAGTATTTTCTCAATGTTTTCCACATCCTTATTACCCATATTATGCATATATGTCAGATAACAAACGAGTGTCCTTGGACTTTTTGAAAAATCCAAGATGGCCACTGTATGGCATAGGAATACTAGAACATGTACAAGGGTTTTCAACTAATGCCAACTAGGAAGATGCATTGACCACTATATATATAATTAACTTTGTTTCTGATTGCCTTATTACACAAATCATATATTTGTGGTGAGTAACTAACTTTTATTCCCAGGCATTTCGAGAAAAATCCAAGATGGCCGCCATAACAAAGGAATACTAAAATACACATAGGGCTTCTGCCATGGAGATATAATATTAATTGATAAATTAGGTTTGTTTCTGAGTATTTTTAATCCACATAATATATATATGTGATGAGAATGTTATGCGTATCCTTTTTGAAAACAAAACAAAACAAAATGGCTGCCATTAGCCATAGAAGGTGGGGTTCAGTTAATACCTGCGAGAGATAGGCTTCCATATAAAATGAAGCTAAATTCAGTTGTTTTCTGTTTTTATTATTATTATTATTATTATTATTATTATCCCATGATACATATCTGTTAGGTAATTAATGTCCATATTTGATCATTTTGTCAAAATACTTAAGGGTACACACTTGTTACCCATCAGATAGATATCTCAAAGTCCAAAAATAATGTGGGAAATACCAAAAAACAAAATTCATTTTATATTGAACCCAATGTTTCTCTGGCAGTAGGTGACTGTACTATTCCTATTGTGAATTGCAGCAATCTTGAACTTTCTCAAATACGCAAGATGTACACTTGCTACACACCAGATTTATATAGAGTAACTCTGAGTAAGGTTAATAAGGATGTCAACATGTTTATACATCAAATGGCTTCATTTCATGTTGGAATCAATGTCTGAACTGTTCCATTAATTGACAACTGGCAGCTATCTTGGGTTTTCTCCGAATGGTACTCAAGGATACATACACTTTCTACACACACAGTCTTTCATCAGGATTGATAGGATAAAAACGATCTAAAGTTAACTGCATTTAAATTGTACTGAGTGTATCTCTGGCATTATTTGATTATGTGTACAACTATTCTTATGACAAAAGGCAGACATCTTGAATTTTTTCAGAATACCCAAAGATACATACATGCTACAGACCAGGTTTACATCATAGTGGTAATAATTAATGGAATGAAAAACATAAATTATTTTTAAAACAAGCCCATGGTAATGTAATTGAATAATGAACCATATGCCTCTCTAGCAGCAATTGAAACCCACCCATTAGTATTCCTATGTCAAATTGTAGCTATCTTGGATTTTCTCAGAATATCCAAGGATGCACACTACATGTATTTACCCACCAGATATATATATCATAGGACTAATAAGGATGGGCAAAACTTGATAAACACAATTTCACCCTGGTAGTAGATGAAAAGCCATGGATGTGCAGTTGTAATTCCAGTAGTATTCCTATGGCCAATGACGGCCACCTTGGATTTTCTCAAAATGATCAAATATGCACATTTATTACCTGCTAGATATTTATCACAGTGTAATAATAATAATATGTAAAACACTGAAAAAAATAAACTGAATTTGATAGTGAATTATGTTTTTCCTAGCTGGCATTAGTTCCAACCCTTTGTAATACTAGAAGTATTCCTATGACATATGGCGGCCATCTTAGATTTTCTCAAAATGCCCAAGAATACATGTTAGTTACTCACCACATACATACTGTGTTGGTGGAAAGGATGTGGAAAACACTCAGAAACAAACTAAATTTGATAGTGGAAAATTAATCTTTGCAGTTCCCATTAGTTGAATACCCCCGTATACTAGAATTCCTGTGGCACATGACAGCCGTCTTGGATTTTCCAAAATGCCCAAGAACACCTCGTAGTTAATCACCACAAACATGTTATGTGGGTAACAAAAATCTAGGAAACAAACTTAATTTGATAGTGGACAACGTATCTTTCTAGCTGGTATTAGTTGTGCACTAGTATTCCTATGGCTGTTTCTATGGCATATGACAGCCATCTTGGATTTTTTCAAAAAGTCCAAGGGAACTTGTTTGCTATCTGACATATATGAATAAAATGGGTAATAAAGGTGTGGAAAACTCTGAGAAAATAATAATTTATTTGATAAAAATCAACATAGGTATGTACATATTTCTATAGAATTCCATAAATTGGCGGCCATTTTGGATTTTTTGAGAGGGCTACGGCTCTAATTTGATTTAGAATGTCAAAAGGCAACTACATGCCAAATTTGGTGCTTTTATCCGCTGTGTCACGATTTTTTCCTTAAGCCACCGGACTAAAGATTTTAAACATTGTTTCACTTGAATATTGTTAATATTTATTCATTTATTTGTATTATTTAATTTTGTAGAACAAGAGGTGACTGATGAGGAAATGCTGGCAATTCCAGAGCCACAGTCAATATGTATGTATTGCTGATTAATTTAATTTTGATAGAAAGCAGTCTCCTTGCAAGCTGTTTTGAATATTATAATCTTTATGATACAGTACTGTGTATACATATTCTGCCTGTAATTGGATTGAAAATTGGTAGTTTAGGATGCTAAAGACTGTGCTGAGCTGCTTTTATTATTTAATTTGTTTTAATGATACATGTGTGTCATCCTTGATGCCAAAGATATATATATATTTTAATTATTATTATTATTATCATCATTTTTAGCATCAGCTATTTCCACCACCACGAGGGATTTACATGCGTCGGCATCCCAGATAGAAACAGAAACAGAGGTCAATAAGCATACAAAATTATCTTTGAAAAGTATATGGAAAAGATTTTTTAATTCATAGCTTTGCATTCACAGATTTCAGTACACACACACACACACACACACACACACACACACACACACAAAAAAAAAACAATATTAATTGCTAAATATATAAAATCTTTATTTTTTTCTTGTCAGGTGACCCTCCCTAAGGGATGGCAGAACACGCTGCCTCCCCATGATCAGGCTTAGCTGGTCAAGGTCCTGTTTAGGGTAAATCCAGTTAAGCCTCGGTCACAACCGGCTGTACAGGCTCTTACGGGCTATTTGCGTCCAAATTTTGAGCAAAATCTCACGTCTCACGCAAGTCCTTCTTACGCAATTTCGAGTTCACAGACAGCCCGTAAGCACGTACGGAGCATGTTGGACATGTCCAAAAGATTCTACGAATAGCCTGCGAAAAGCGAGGCCGCAAGCGTAACTTGTTCCCCTCGCCTGGAGTTAGCAAAAGAGACGCGCATTGTGCAAGACGCACGTCGTAAGCAATGAAGGAGCAAGTGCCCTTTGCGTGTTGAGTAAGGCGCAGGCCCTCACAACTAACGAACAAAGTCGAGAGCACACTGGGAATGCGTCGCACGTGCGTCACCCCCACGCCTGGTGTACGCTCGTGTCTTTACAATGAACGTCGACTGTGTAACGTGTACAACAATTTTTTAATTTTCAAATTTTTGTTCAGTTAAGTTTCTAACATGTCTCCAAATGGCAAGAGAAAGAAGCTTACATAGTAGAAAAAAGGGAGGAGGAAGAATAAAGAAGAGGAGAACAGGAAGCAAAACTGACGCAAAGGGCACTATTTTTGCCGTGCGTTGCATTCCCTTCGTAAGTGGTGAGTGTGTGCCACGTACACNTATTGATTAATTTTTCATATTATATTAACAACATCATATCAGCACTTTAAACTCTGAATCAATTTCTTTAGGAATACATGGAATCCTTTCCTGAGGGAAAAGAGGCAATTAAATTGAAAAAAGAAGAGCAGCTGAAGAGGCGTGCAGCAGTTGACCCAGGGGTTGTGAAGCTGCCACGCCTTGATATCCCAAACATTGTAGAAGGTAACATTTAAAATTTTAAAAATTATTTTGATATGAGCCAACATTTTTCTATTATTAAGTAAGCCCTGTAAATAGGCAGATATTCTTATGTGTGAAATAATAATCTCCCAATAACACCTATTGTGATAAATAAAGTAGTCCGGTGGCTTAGGGCAAAAAGATGGCCAAATTGTGACACGGCGGTTAAAAGCACCAAATTTTGCATGTGGGTACCTTTTGACATACTAAATCAATTTAGAGCCGTATTTTACCGTTTGGCCAAAAAAATCCAAAATGGCCGCCAATTTGTGAAATTTTGAAATATATACATACCTATGTTGATTTTTATCAAATAAAGTATTTTCTCAATGTTTTCCACATCCTTATTACCCATATTATGCATATATGTCAGATAACAAACGAGTGTCCTTGGACTTTTTGAAAAATCCAAGATGGCCACTGTATGGCATAGGAATACTAGAACATGTACAAGGGTTTTCAACTAATGCCAACTAGGAAGATGCATTGACCACTATCTAATTAACTTTGTTTCTGATTGCCTTATTACACAAATCATGTATTTGTGGTGAGTAACTAACTTTTATTCTCAGGCATTTCGAGAAAAATCCAAGATGGCCGCCATATCAAAGGAATACTAAAATACACATAGGGCTTCTGCCATGGAGATATAATATTAATTGATAAATTAGGTTTGTTTCTGAGTATTTTTAATCCACATAATATATATATGTGATGAGAATGTTATGTGTATCCTTTTTGAAAACAAAACAATACAAAATGGCTGCCATTAGCCATAGAAGGTGGGGTTCAGTTAATACCTGCGAGAGATAGGCTTCCATATAAAATGAAGCTAAATTCAGTTGTTTTCTGTTTTTAATATTATTATTATTATCCCATGATACATATCTGTTAGGTAATTAATGTCCATATTTGATCATTTTGTCAAAATACTTAAGGGTACACACTTGTTACCCATCAGATAGATATTTCAAAGTCCAAAAATAATGTGGGAAATACAAAAAAACAAAATTCATTTTATATTGAACCCAATGTTTCTCTGGCAGTAGGTGACTGTACTATTCCTATTGTGAATTGCAGCAATCTTGAACTTTCTCAAATACGCAAGATGTACACTTGCTACACACCAGATTTATATAGAGTAACTCTGAGTAAGGTTAATAAGGATGTCAACATGTTTATACATCAAATGGCTTCATTTCATGTTGGAATCAATGTCTGAACTGTTCCATTAATTGACAACTGGCAGCTATCTTGGGTTTTCTCCGAATAGTACTCAAGGATAAATACACTTTCTACACACACAGAGTCTTTCATCAGGATTGATAGGATAAAAACGATCTAAAGTTAACTGCATTTAAATTGTACTGAGTGTATCTCTGGCATTATTTGATTATGTGTACAACTATTCTTATGACAAAAGGCAGACATCTTGAATTTTTTCAGAATACCCAAAGATACATACATGCTACAGACCAGGGTTACATCATAGTGGTAATAATTAATGGAATGAAAAACATAAATTATTTTTAAAACAAGCCCATGGTAATGTAATTGAATAATGAACCATATGCCTCTCTAGCAGCAATTGAAACCCACCCATTAGTATTCCTATGTCAAATTGTAGCTATCTTGGATTTTCTCAGAATATCCAAGGATGCACACTACATGTATTTACCCACCAGATATATATCATAGGACTAATAAGGATGGGCAAAACTTGATAAACACAATTTCACCCTGGTAGTAGATGAAAAGCCATGGATGTGCAGTTGTAATTCCAGTAGTATTCCTATGGCCAATGACGGCCATCTTGGATTTTCTCAAAATGATCAAATATGCACATTTATTACCTGCTAGATATTTATCACAGTGTAATAATAATATGTAAAACACTGAAAAAAATAAACTGAATTTGATAGTGAATTATGTTTTTCCTAGCTGGCATTAGATCCTGAAATTCGTGCGTCCGGTTGTGACCGAGGCTTTACTGGAAAGCGGGAGCTCCTAAGCTGAATATGTGGCACTATCCACCAGAGCCCCTGCAGATCCAAGGGGTTCCTCCATCTTCCCCTGACCCATATTTTCTCAGACCATTTTTCCTGTGGGCACCACTACGAGTTTGGAACTTGACGCTGAAATGCCATCCAGTGTGTGTTGTGAAGCAGACAGCCAAGAAGACCACGGTTTGTTCACATCAGAATATTTTAATTGCTGACTCACCTTAAACACTGCTCAAGTAGAAACACAATTTATTCTCGTCCTTTCCATCATTTGTATATAATATGTATATTTTGTAAATGTTTAAATTTATGAAAAATAAAGGTTGCATTTAATGAGATAGAAATATATTAAGTTGAAGTTATAAGTTTGAGTTAATCAGTGACTGTCTATTTCTTATTTTGTTTTCTAGCACTAAGAAATTACTTAATGTTTTATTTTGTGTTGCAGTATCACCTCACTCTGGCAGGGCTCTACCAGACAGTAAGAAAAGTACTTGATGTAGATGGCTGGTACTACATCGGTACTGAATACCTTGAGTGCAAATTCTGTAAGAGGAAATTTGCAAGCTGGTCCCCCCTTGTCCTTAACCAGCTAGACCTAGGTTGGAGAAGCTACTTCCCAGCAATGCCGACATTTAGGTAAGATGAGAAGTAATTAGTTTTCCAGCTGAATTGTTATTTAGTCATATTGCTCATTATAGGAAGAAGTAGTTTTAACTTGCACTGTTTGTTTGTTGACAGTAATAGAAATTAATCTTTACTTATGAATGTTAGGCATGATTTCGACACAATTTTTGCTGTAACAAAAATTATTTGGATTTCAGGTACACTTGTGACTTGAAGGTGGTTCCACTCCTCAGACAGAGGACCTTGGGCAACTCGGCCACCAAAATTATGCACCAAGTTGAGGAGCAACACCAGGCTCATGCTCTTCGGCAGCTGAGGTATCTGCAGGCTGGGGAGTCATTCCAGGCAGCTGGGCACATGGTGACGGTTTTCCCTCCCAGTGATCAGCTTCCAGTGATGCCTCATGTTCCCAAAGTGCCTTGGTTGCTGGGAGTATACCTCAAGGATGTATTTACCCGGCTAGATGACAACAAGGCCCAAATAACATCAACTTTTGGTGACGTATTAAAAATGGATTCAACGAAGAAAGTGGGTTATTTATTTTTTCTTGTTTTACCTTCCACTAACATTCTTTTTAATGAAGTAAACTTGACCATAATAAGAGTTAAATCATTTTGTCCAAGTTCATTAAAGATGTTTCATACAGTTTAGGTTTTTTATTTGTTTTTGTTTTATAAAGGTGGTTTTGAAAGTTAAATTACTATGATTATTTTAGGCTGATATTGAACTTTTTCTTTAAAACAATTATTTTCTTAACTTTTGGGAGACAAAGTAGCTTGATGGACACGCTCAGGTCTGCCTCTTAAACAGTATTGAAATATGTGTATAACCATGACAAACTGATTTGATAGTTGATGATAAGTAACATTTGTGTGTCCCTAGTAAATGGTTTACTGTAATGCATTTATATTTTCCTTTTAGGTTGCCAAAAAGCTTGGTGGACATGCTCGTGGCACGGCATCTTGGGTGACCAATGTGGGGAATGAATTTGGCCAGGTCCTCATGTCTGTCCTTACTGATTCAGAAGGCATTGGCTTGAATATGATGGCAGAGGGTTTTATGGGTTAGGAGTTCCACCTCCTTCACTGCAGGAGTTCCACTTCCTTCACTGTTGTATGTAGATCGTGACTGTTGCTCTGAGAGACTTCGTTTGTCTTTCCACCAATGGAAGTCACTCAACATTAGATTGGACATTTAGCACTTCATGCGTCGTATTGCAGCTGCCTGCACCTCTGAGAGTCATGCTCTATATGCCGCTTTCATGGGTCGCCTGTCAGGGTGTATATTTGAGTTTGATCCAGAGGATGTGTCGCGGCTTCGTGCGGCAAAGGAGGCTGAACTCCTCTCTAGTGGTGTGTGGCGTGCTTCTGAAGCTGATCGTGATTTTCATATTACCAAGAAAGAGCTTCAGTTGCACTGCAAGCGTAGAACTAGAGGGGCTAAAAAGACTCGATCCCTCATAGACAACCTGTTGTCCTCCTTCTCCTCTGAGTCTGGCAAGGGCACCATGGGTATACCTGTGATGGATGCAGACCTAGCAGCCCAGATCTGGGATGAACAAAAACTCCATTTGGCATGTATTCAGGTAGGATAAATTATGATTTGTGCACCATATACAAATTAATTGAAATATACCCCAGACATGTGATTTTTCTTTCAGACACCAAATATGACAGTTATATCATATAAGTTGTTAAGTTTGAATTCTCTGCCATTTTTTTCAAGTATAATGCATTTTGTTCATGTATTCATTTTATCTAGATCCTCATTAGTACAGCTTTTAAAAAATTTTGAAGTTTATCTAAGAATTTTTGTAATTCTTTTACATATCATGATTATGAAGGATCTTGAGGGCAAGAACCTGTCACACAAATCAGGACAATAAAAAAGGGAGGCATTGAATTGGCCGTGTACCGATGTGCAAGAGGCTCTGTTTCCTTGGAGTTGTTTCACAACCACATTGTCAGATTCATACCAGGTATGTTATAGGGAAATAAAATTTAAATGAATTCTTATTTTCGTTTTATAGTGTGTAGATATTGTTTCACTGAAATCAGAGGTATTCTTCCTATTCATTTGTACTTTTATTATTAGATTGAAAAAGTTTGAGAGAAACTTTTTGTTTACTTGATAAACTGTATATTAGATAAAAAGTTCTGTAATGCCAGCTGCTTACATTCACTTGCACTATTAAAACAGGTACAGTTGCAAACGACAGCCATTTCCAAGCATACCTTTTGGAGGGCATTGTGCGATGGAATAAAGACAGAGAGCAGGGGCGGGAATGTGGGCACTTCTATAACAGTGCTGTTCAGCTGGAACTGAACAGAGCCAGTGCACAGGTGTATGGTGAGCCTATCGACCCATCTTTCCATCCTCCTTTACAGTACAGTGGGGAAATGATAGTGGTGGAGTACCTGTATAGCCAAACTGGTAGACGGTGGACCTCCACAATAGTACTTGATCCTGACACAGTGGACGACATCAAGGAGGACGAAGAAGAGGAAGATGAGGGGTATGAGGAAGAGGAGGAGTGCATGATTTGTTTTTGTTGATTAACTCATTTTATAACTGGAATTATTTTGATGAATGCAATTTGTTTTTTTATGCAGTGTATGTATCTTTTGTTCCCTGCATGTAATTGTTTTCAGATTGCCTCAGAGTAGCTTATACTATTAATTGTACCGCTGGCGGTACACAGGTACACATGGTTCTAGTCCCGTCAGGATCGTTCCGCCGGCTCCGCCGCCATGTTACCGTTACCGCTTCTCCTCCTAGACGGTAAGGGCCTGAGTACCCTTCTCTTGGATTTAGGTCATCTATAATCTCAACTCGTTCCACGTAAAATTTGGGCTTTGTAGGTGCTGGGGTCTAGGTGTGGCGCTCATTGCAATGCACCCTTGTCCAAAAATGGCAAAATTAAATGCTAATTATCTACCCTACCGAAGGAATTATGGGAAAATTTTCTACAGACAGCTGACCGAAAGTGGAGATTACAGATATGGAGATTACAGATATGCCCACGGATTTGCCTTTGACCTTTATTTCAAGGTCAAACGGGCCAAAATTTTCAAAAAAACTAAATTTTTTACGAAAGAAAAAATTATTTGCGCTGATATTCAGAAACTACACAAACCTAATAGACTGAACTTTGCAACATTTAATTTCCCTATATCTCCAGAACTGGCAGAGATAAGGCTATAGTTGCTATTGAAGTTGAATAGGAAGTCATATACTCGCAATTTAACTGTGACCTTAAATTGACCTTTGACCAACTTTTCACCATAGACTGGACTTTGCAACATTTTGGTCCCTTGTATCTCCAAAACTGACAGAGATAGGTCCATAGTTACTATTGAACTTGAATAGGAAGTGATATATTGACAATCTAACTGTGACCTTAAAATTAACCTTTGACCTACTTTTCACCATAATCTGAACTTTGCAACTTTTTAAATGTTTATACTTTCAAAACTGGCAAAAATAGGTAACTATTGAAAAGTTAATATTGAATTTGAATAAGAAGTCATTAGAGGCAATTTAACTGTCCCTAAAATTAACCTATGACCTACTTTTTACCATGAAATGAACTTTGCAGATTTTCGTTCCCTGTTATCTCCAAAACTGGCAGAGATAGGTCAATAGTTACTATTGAACTTGAATAGGAAGTCATATACTGGCAATCTAAGTGTGACCTTTAAATTGACCATTGACCTTCTTTTTCTCATGAACTGAACTTTGCTAATTTCTTTCCCTTTTCTGATCTTTATATCTCCAAGATATACACATATTTACTATTAAAATTGAATAGGAAGTCATTTACTGGCAATCTAACTGTGACCCCAAAAAGACCTAGTTTTCACCGTAAACTGAACTTTGCAAATTTTTAGTGTTTAAATATCTAAAACTGGCAGAGATACACCCAAAGTTGCTGTGAATTTGAATAAGAAGTCATATACTGGCAATCTAACTGTGACCTTGAAATTGACCTTTGGCCTACTTTTTATGATGGACTTTACTTTGCATGTTTTCTGGACTTTAAATCTCCAAAATTGGCATAGAAATGCTCATGGTTACTGTTGTGATATTGGAATTGATCTTTGACCTACTTTTTTTACCATGAACTGAGCTTTGCATATTTTCTTGCCCCTCATATCTTCAAAACTGGCAGATGTTCCCGGCATTGTCCCTAGGTTTTCTCCTTTGTTAGCATATATGCAACAGTGCGACACATTTCAAGGAAAACTAATAGGTCTATTGTCTAGAGAATTTACAGGAGTGATCAATGTTAGGAAAATGCAGGTCAATTCAAAAATCTGATTGATTGTACCATTTTTAGCTATATTTTTTTTGCATAATTTGAGAACTCTTGTTGATTGCATTTTATAGTGCTTGTCAAGCACTAGATTGGTGGTGGTGTCCTTTTTTTTTTTTTTTGGGGGGGGGGTTCCATATGAATGCGCTTACTCCAGCTGGTGGTGCAATATCCAAAGGCAGTATCGCCTCTCTGATCCTCTAGTTCATTTATTTGCTTTTAGGTGATGACCCGGTGGAGGGGGAAAGTGGGAATACTCATGACCCAGAAGCAAACAGAGGGATGGATGAAGGTATGATGATGATTATCATACAGTGATTAAATGTTCACTTGATCATGTTTTGCTGTTAATGCTTTTTTCCCCTTTGTCTACTGATTGGCTGATTGGTAATATTCTTTGCATGCTCATGCTTATCACAGAAAACATCTTTAAAGTCAGAGGTCCTAAAATAGGGCATATTTATTCTCAGTGATTTAATTTCAGTTTGTTTTTGATAAATAAGAAACATAAATACAAACATGCTCTATTTTGACAAATTATTTGTAGGACATTTTTTTTTCATTTATCAATCTTAAATTTATGCTTCTTCTTATTCTTAGTTATATTTTTGCAGGAATCCATTGGACCAAAGAGAGTGGTGGGATGGAAGGCCATCCAAGATATAGCAAAGGCCTTGTTTGCTCTACATAATGCCCCAACTTTGACTGAGGCTGCAGCAGACCACCTGATATCTCTCTGGGGGAAGCTGCCTGAAGGTACATGTTGTTCATTTGAGATGGCATTTATAGGCATAAAACACATGATAAAAACAATGCATATAATGTAGCATTAACATTCTCATGACTCTGATCTGGTTATGTGTACAGGAAACTTGTTGTGTGATTGTAGGATTACGTGAAGAAAGGTTGCAGTACCCATCAAGATATAGGGCAGACCCACAACAATCTGGTCGGTTCAGAAGAAAGAAGAAAGAAGACCTCCCCCCAAAAGCAGTCAGGACAACAGGGAGTTGTGAGCTTGAGAAGGTAAGACTTTTTATTGCATTTTCTAAATTTCATCATGAATAAGTTATGCATGCAACTAGTTTTAATTCCTTTGAAAATAACAACAACAAAATAAGCTGTCTTTTGTGATTAATTTACTTCTTCAAAGAGCAAAATTAAGGACAAAATCTTTCCAAATATGAAAGGAGGATAGTTCTTTTTTTCCATTTTTTCCAGAGCAATGGTGGGAGCATCAGCAGGCCCTGCCACAGCAGTGGATGTTTCTCCACTGGTAGAAGCTTTATGTGTTCACCTTGAGCGCAACAACCCATCGCCTAAAAAGCAACGTGGACGACAGTAGGCATCAAGGTGGAAGGTGACCCTGGATAAATACCACCGCATCCGGAACCTTGTCATCTTGCATGATAGACTGATGAGCCAAACCAACATCTAGCTGTATGAAATCAACTAGACGACGCTGCTGAAATGGTAAGAATTTTTTTAATTTTTTGAAGCATGTACATTATTTCACTTATTTAAAGTGTTTCATCAGTTGATTTGTCAATAAAATGCTACATATCAAAAGTGTAATATGTGGGAACATATATTACTACTAAAGAGATATTTCACTGCGGTTTTTTGTTGTGGTGTTAAACATTTTTCCTTCGGTGTAGGACAGAGCTGTTAAAGAAGATTTTTTCTTATCAAGCATTTACAAAAAGCAAACGCTGCAACCAGGCAAAGCGTAAAGAAACTGGGCACAGTCGTCACCTAGGACAATTGGGCCTTGATGAATTCTGTCCTGCCGTGGAGGGTACCCAGTATCCAAGTGTCCAGGCCTGGTTGGCAGCAAGGAAGTTGACTTTAAATTCACATATAAATAAAATTGTTAAGAGTGCAAATCAGACATGGGCAACTATTAGGCGAGTGTTTGACAGAAATAAGAACCCAAGGCTCGAGTTAAATTCTGTATCTTGGGATCACATTACAAAACAAAATTTAATAAAACTAGAAAGGGTGCAGCGATCTGCCNGGTAATATTCTTTGCATGCTCATGCTTATCACAGAAAACATCTTTAAAGTCAGAGGTCCTAAAATAGGGCATATTTATTCTCAGTGATTTAATTTCAGTTTGTTTTTGATAAATAAGAAACATAAATACAAACATGCTCTATTTTGACAAATTATTTGTTTTATTTAAATTTATGCTTCTTCTTATTCTTATTATATTTTTGCAGGAATCCATTGGACCAAAGAGAGTGGTGGGATGGAAGGCCATCCAAGATATAGCAAAGGCCTTGTTTGCTCTACATAATGCCCCAACTTTGACTGAGGCTGCAGCAGACCACCTGATATCTCTCTGGGGGAAGCTGCCTGAAGGTACATGTTGTTCATTTGAGATGGCATTTATAGGCATAAAACACATGATAAAAACAATGCATATAATGTAGCATTAACATTCTCATGACTCTGATCTGGTTATGTGTACAGGAAACTTGTTGTGTGATTGTAGGATTACGTGAAGAAAGGTTGCAGTACCCATCAAGATATAGGGCAGACCCACAACAATCTGGTCGGTTCAGAAGAAAGAAGAAAGAAGACCTCCCCCCAAAAGCAGTCAGGACAACAGGGAGTTGTGAGCTTGAGAAGGTAAGACTTTTTATTGCATTTTCTAAATTTCATCATGAATAAGTTATGCATGCAACTAGTTTTAATTCCTTTGAAAATAACAACAACAAAATAAGCTGTCTTTTGTGATTAATTTACTTCTTCAAAGAGCAAAATTAAGGACAAAATCTTTCCAAATATGAAAGGAGGATAGTTCTTTTTTTCCATTTTTTCCAGAGCAATGGTGGGAGCATCAGCAGGCCCTGCCACAGCAGTGGATGTTTCTCCACTGGTAGAAGCTTTATGTGTTCACCTTGAGCGCAACAACCCATCGCCTAAAAAGCAACGTGGACGACAGTAGGCATCAAGGTGGAAGGTGACCCTGGATAAATACCACCGCATCCGGAACCTTGTCATCTTGCATGATAGACTGATGAGCCAAACCAACATCTAGCTGTATGAAATCAACTAGACGACGCTGCTGAAATGGTAAGAATTTTTTTAATTTTTTGAAGCATGTACATTATTTCACTTATTTAAAGTGTTTCATCAGTTGATTTGTCAATAAAATGCTACATATCAAAAGTGTAATATGTGGGAACATATATTACTACTAAAGAGATATTTCACTGCGGTTTTTTGTTGTGGTGTTAAACATTTTTCCTTCGGTGTAGGACAGAGCTGTTAAAGAAGATTTTTTCTTATCAAGCATTTACAAAAAGCAAACGCTGCAACCAGGCAAAGCGTAAAGAAACTGGGCACAGTCGTCACCTAGGACAATTGGGCCTTGATGAATTCTGTCCTGCCGTGGAGGGTACCCAGTATCCAAGTGTCCAGGCCTGGTTGGCAGCAAGGAAGTTGACTTTAAATTCACATATAAATAAAATTGTTAAGAGTGCAAATCAGACATGGGCAACTATTAGGCCAGTGTTTGACAGAAATAAGAACCCAAGGCTCGAGTTAAATTCTGTATCTTGGGATCACATTACAAAACAAAATTTAATAAAACTAGAAAGGGTGCAGCGATCTGCCACAAGACATATTCTGGGTAACCAAATGAATTATAAAGATAGACTGGTTGCTTTAAACTTGCTGCCTTTATCATATAGAAGAGAAATTTTAGACGTTACCTTCCTGCATAGTTGTTTTATTGGCAGGGCTGACCTTGACCATACGAAGTATTTGTATTTTAGATAAAGAAGGGGAGATCATTTTATCATCCACAGTACCAACTTCTGTGGAACTGAAACGTTTTGCGGGTCTTTTTTCAATCGTGTTGTTACCATATGGAACGCCCTTCCAATTTGCAAACGTTCAGTTGCTGGCAGATCAATGTTTTGACGATGCATCAGAGAGCACTATGGTACTCTTCTGGTGGAGCGCTTTGACCCCGAGAACGTTTGCACTTGGGTGGGTCGTTGCAAATGTACACATTGTCATATTTAGTACTAAAGTAGAGTTTTTATTATTTATATATCTTTGGGGGGTACAATCTTATTTTTGCATTAGTGATGTAGTACTATTAGTTGTAAGTTGTTTTATTATGCTCTTTTAAAGTTCTTGTATATAATCTTGTACTCAATAAAGTCATTCAAATCAAACCCTCCCAAGCCAACCTGGATATAAGCATTATTTAGTTATGTACATTTGTATTTTCCAGGTACATGTTCGAGTACATTTTTTTACCTGGTGTATATTCTCTTTTATATACTGTTTCATAGTTATTATTTTATTTGCATATATACTTCCTTCCACACAATTCCCAACATTCATAAAGGGGTTGGGCAGCATTTCTTGCAGTCTGTCATTTTTTTCTTGTAAGATATTGTAATTTTCTTAGTAAAAACTTGTAATTTTAATTGCATTTGTAGAATATATTTTATTTATTTAATTTTTTTATTTTTTGTAAATCTGCATAAATTTCATTCTTTTTAAAGTGATCAAATGAAACTTTTTTTTACATATTTTATTTTATAAGTCAGTCTTTTTGATATATACTTTCAATTTGGTTTTTAAAGAGTGGAAATGTATTTTTTAAATGGAGGCCTATCACCACTGTTATGCTTGCATAAAACTTGTTAATTTTTTTAGTGTAAGTACATTGTTCTTTTTGTATGAAGATAATTTTTTTTTCATTTTAGTTACAAGCGAAAATAGTTTTGTTTCTTTGTTAAGTACATGCACGCCACTGTAATATATCTTCTTAATTTGAATGTAATAAACGATGTTTTTGGGAAAAGAAAGATGTTTGTTCAGTTGCTGCTCTTTTTCCTCCCCCTACTCTTCTTCCTTTCACTATTTACATATAAAAAAATAATCACTTCAATTACCTCAAAGTTAATGGATACTGCTATCTTTTATGAAATGCTTTGCAGAAAGATCGTCTGTATAATTAACTAGAATTTTTGATCAAAATAAAAGTTAAAATAAATAAAAATATATGCTTTTATTTTAAATTCGGCTACAACCAGTCATTAAATGCTGTTAACAAATTTAAAATTTAAATTTAATAATTTTTGAATTATTTTTAGGTGAGAAAT
>NW_019775685.1:242077-252240 GCF_001039355.2 Lingula anatina | reverse complement strand
TTTTTTTCTCAAAATGCATTAATATTATTATCATTATTATTATTATCATTGTTATTATTATTATTATTATTATTAGAGATGTCATATTTTGTATTTCATGTCGGATACATAGCAATGGCTAACTCAAAAAATGCTGAAGTATGAAAAGAGAGATTCTCGTCTAAACAAGTGGTGGTCTAGCTTTGTAAATATCAGAGGGGGTTGGAAATGGGCAGAGAAAAATGGCGACAGATCGCTCGCGTAAGTAGTTATATATTTAGCTCTGACGACTTGTACCTGCACATTAAAAGGGAATTACATATACCCGCACATGAATATATTCAGCACACATCCCATGCTAGGCGAATTGTTGTGGTTGGAAGCTTTATAATGAAAAATTTGTGGAAACAAGGCGACATGAAACAAGTGTAGGGCCTAAATGATAAAGTGAAACCTAAGGATGATATTGTTACTTATATCTCCCTCGTTTTTACAAGTCCTTGTCCATAAAAGGTAACTGAATTCCCTTTTAAGTTCAATGTATGTATATATCCCACAAGAAATATCAATATATGCAAAGTGAAAAACGCACATTAGCCTAATGGCAAATACATCTTAGCCTAATGTTGTATGTCAGTGGAAAACTTCCTTTGATTGATTGTCATTAAGATTTGGAATACTATCGATAACACTATGAATTTCTTTTCCTCACCAGGATCTGGAAAGAGGGGCCTCGCTCTAAACACCGCTGTGGACTGGTGAGTGGGTCGTGGGGCGGGCGGCTAGCAATAGGCAATTGTGCGGGGAAATTGCCTTATATTTGTAAGGCTAAAAAAGGTAGGTTAGTCACAGTCTGTATCTAAATTGCATACATCTTGTCTAGCCCACGGGTTACAATGTCGCTCTTACTGTCGCTTAATTTTGTCAATGAATTGTCCTTGGTGTTGCATTAAGGGAGGATTAAGCCTATACTTGTGTATTTTTTTTTTTCATAAATAGGTACAGTAGTAACCAAAGTGACTTCAAATACCAAGAAACCTCCAGTAGTTACAACCCATCGGAGGACTTGGCGTCCAAAAGTAACAACAGTTGCCACGAGACCTACTACGATTAAAACGTCGCTGATAACGTCAACAACGTCACAGCCAAAGTCAACTAGAACTTCTAAGCAAACGACAACGCACCTAACAACACAGCCATCATGTAAGACAGGAAGTAAGTGAAACTGATAAATATCATGTAAAGCAATTACTTCATGATAATACTAATACATACTAGCAACACATACAGACTAATACATAGACAAGTTATGTAAAAAGACTAGGCTACCTAACAGACTAGTATAATGACTACATAGGCCAGTCAATAAACAACTTAGGTTGGAAAAAATTGGTGACAAAGGTTTCTCACCTGATTCTGGTCCGTTGAAGGCTCAATTTTGCCCAAAAAATTTCCCCCATGAATCCCCCCATGGCAAAGTCTCGTTTTCCACAAAAATCCAAAATGGCCGCTATTGAATGGGGTGGGTGGACTTGAAATCCATAACTTGGGAACCCAATGTCACAGAAACATGTTTTAAGTATCAACTCCTACTAAGAGAGGGATCCCCAATCTTTTGCAACTAGTCTCAAGGTCACTGGAGGTCAAGGTCATGACCTTATTACAAGATCAAGGCATTTTTGGAGGAAAAAAAACCCATAATGTCTATATGACAGTTTCCCAATGTCACAGAAACATGTTTTAAGTAACAACTCCTATTAAGTGAGTGATCCCCAATCTTTTGCAACTAGTCTCAAGGTCATTGGAGGTCAAGGTCATGACCTTATTACAAGGTCAAAGCATTTTTGCAGGAAAAAAAACCCGTAATGTCTATATGACAGTTTCCCAATGTCACAGAAACATATTTAAGTATCAATTCCTACTAAGTGAGTGATCCCCAATCTGATGCAACTTGTCTCAAGGTCACTGGAGGTCAAGGTCATGACCTTATTACAAGGTCAAAGCATTTTTGGAGCAAAAAAACCCATAATGTCTATATGACAGTTCCCCTGTTGTCATAGAAACATGTTATAAGAAACAATATCAACCAAGTGGGACACTGCCAAACACTTGCAACTATTTTCAAGGTCAGAGGCCAAAATTATGAAAAAATTTCAAGGACATGGTATTTTCCAAGTGAATTATATCATATTATATATAGCTTGGTAACCGTATGTCACTAAAACATGCATGTTTAATGTATCAATTCCTACTAAATGAGAAGTCAACAATCAATTGCAACTAATTTAAAGGTCACCAGAGGTTAAGGTTATGACCGCTTATTACAAGGTCGTAAGATTTTCAATCGAAATTCCATAATTTCTCAATTACCAAATGTTACAGAAACGTGTTCAGCGTGCCAATAATGTCTTGTAAATGGGGTCCTGTTTATCATTTGCAACTATTTCCAAAATCTAGGAGGTACAGGATTGACCTTATTGCAAGGTCATCATGAAATTTAATGAAAATTTGATTCTAGGGTGATCTAAGTACAACACATAAGATTGTTTAAGAGCAAAATATGCATCTCCATTTTTTATGACAAATGTTACATTTTATAGAGCGACCTGAGCCCATTGTTGTTTGATGTAAATACTTCATTTTAACACCGGTACTATTGGCATAAGCTCTCTTCTTGTCTGCCCAATGATTGACCTAAAGCCTTCTTGTCCCACCTTTGTATGTATGATCTACTTTGGAGTATCTGTGTGCCATTGTAGAGAGGAGATAGTGGATAAAGCACATTTATTTGCCCATTTAATCATTATCTGTATTTGGTTGCTTTTATGACAACCAAAGGCTATCCATTACTGAATTGCCAATGGTAAAATGTGTTGATTCTTAATGGTTGATTCAATACCTATAGCTCCGACTCTGCTCCATCATGGATGGGTGAGGTCTAAAAGCTATACCCTCTCCCAAGCCTACTGAGCATGCTGTCGCAAGTCGATACTTGGGTTAATTGGGTAATTTTAATGTGCTGAGTGGAAAATTAGTTACTTGTCTTGTGTAAAGACAAACTTGTAGATGGTGCCCTTTTCGGCATCTGTTTTCCTAAATATCCCAATTCTTGGTCCTGCAGTGGGATTCTGAAATAAGCAGCAGGCCACTTGCTGGGGAGAACTTGTTCACCACAAGTGAACTCTCTATTAGAGAGTGTAATATGTTTTGGTCGACAAACTTTAAAGCTGCTGTTTTTTGGTGTGCTCATCTGTGTCAAAAGTAGTTATATGTTTTCATATCATGCCAGCTCCTGTCAGATTGGAGAACTAGTACTGAGACATGATCGCAAACTGGAAGTTTTTATCAGGTCTGTTAGGATAGGAAACTGGCTACAGGCTCTCACCATCATCCTTCGTTTACTTTGCTCCATCTCATTCGACAGTCATTATGACAAGATAGCAGTCTCAAAAGGGGGGAGGGGGGCTTTTTCTGAAAAAAGTGGACCTAGAAATATGTGTGTACCTAGATAAAATTTTACCCAGAATGCCACTGGCTACAGACCTGTATATGATGGTCAAAGCACCAAGGACAAAGGACGTACAAACAGTTGTAGCTGTGGGCGAGGATCTAACACGTATGTAAAGGACTTTGTATCCTTCAGTTTGAAGCTCATCATGTAACTAGTCTCATGTAACTAGCCTTCTAACAAATATCAGTTGATCAGGTGGTAATAAATGCTTATTGTATGTTGTGCATTAATGCAGACTGCCTTATCCTCAAGTTGCATTGAAGTAAATAGTCCAACTTATCTGCAGAGGACGCATTTGCCTTTTAACCACTGTCCATCATGCAGTCAAATTGCTCCTTGAATTTGTCCAGGAAAATGTATTTCTTCTCTGAAAGGGACTCTTTTATTTGACCCATACCCCACAACTACATGTAGACCTACTGTTAGTATAGAGACCCACAGCTAGCAATTGTGATAAACTTGTGGCTAGTAAGTTTGAAGATTTGAGAGAAGCACTGGAAGTGTATATCAATGAGAAATCAACATTTGATGGTTTTTAAAAGCTGGAGAGAAACGGTTACGGATGTTCAAATGGTGTAGCAACCTGTCTTCTGGGCAAGAAGGTAAATACCATAAAAAGGTGCCATTCCACCTGGTTATTTCCCCCCCCCCCCCCCAGCCTGTGGCCAATATGAAACGGCCTCATTTCTAATTCTATAATATTTTATCTAAATGTTTATGTACCCAAAATGAATTAATTCCCCCATTGCAGTATTATAGAATGCTGTAATATTCCAATTTTTATATGTCTTATGTGAGGCTACAATGGTTATTGTGTAATAGGCTGTCTTTGCCCAGTATGAAACAAGTTTATGTCATGTTATTAAGCTTTAAAGGTCTCCCACATGTATCTGAAGTTTTTGAAGAAATGAAATTGCTCGACTCCTCCCTGCAATAGAATAGGAAGTTTTGAACAATGTAGTTCTGACATATAGTGGAATATTCACACAAGGTTCAGGTACTTGATGTTTTTTTTTTTTACTTTTAGTTCCTGTATAATGTAAAACACAGCTTTATTTAAACATATATCTGTATAACACTTAGTGATTTTGAAATGGGTACAGTATACCCTTAAGCCTTGTAAACCGAATGTCATTGATTTAAATGAGTACCATGCAGTAGTGCCGATGCCTTTTCTGTAATGAAATATTCTTTAAACAATCACCTGTGTTGTTTTTGATTAGTGTAAAATCAATTTTTCTTAAATGTTATAACAACCTTGTTATAAGGATATGACCCTGACCGCTGGTGATCCTAGGAATAGTTTCAAATGATCGGCAATATGTAACTAAGTATGAATCGATACTTTCAACATGTTTCTGTGACATAGGGTTATCAAAATATAGACATGATGGCATTTTGTTCAAGCTTAAAATGCCATGACCTTGAAAATAAGGTGATGACATTGACCTCTGGTGGCCTAGAAAGCATTTACAAATTATTCGCAGAACCTCACTTAGTAGGAAATGATATTTAAACATGCTTCTGTGACATCCAATTACAAAGGTTTAGATAATATGGGAATTTTCTGCTCGAAAAATGCAGTGTCCTTGAAATTAGGGTCATGACCTTGACCTCTAATGACTCTGAATAAATTTGCAAAAGATTGGTGGTGCATTATTCAATAATAGTTAAGACTAAATTATGTTTTTGTGACATTAGGTTACCAATGCTCGCAAAATGTATAGATCTTGTGATTAGGTCATGACCTTGACCTCCTTTGACCTTGAAAGTGGTTGCAAAAAATTGGGGATCCCTCACTTAGTAGGAGTTGATACTTTAAATGTGTTTCTGTGACATTGGGAAACTGTCATATAGACATTATGAGTTTTTTTCTCCAAAAATACCTTGATCTTGTAATAAGGTCATGACCTTGACCTCCAGTGACCTTGAGACTAGTTGCAAAAGATTGGGGATCCCTCACTTAGTAGGAGTTGATACTTAAAACATGTTTCTGTGACATTGGGTTCCCAAGTTATGGATTTCAAGTCCACCCACCCCATTCAATAGCGGCCATTTTGGATTTTTGTGGAAAACGAGACTTTGCCATGGGGGGATTCATGGGGGAAATTTTTTGGGTTATATTGGGCCTTCAACGGACCAGAATCAGTTGAGAAACCTTTGTCACCAATTTTTTCCAACCTCAATGGGGAAAATATGCTCGTTTACTGGCCTATACAGTACATGTTTAGATTTTTATGTAAACTACACTTTCTGTGTGCGTATGTATGTTGTCCATAAGATGAAATTGAGGTATTTCCGTGTAGGTTTCAAAGAAATTGAAGGAGTTGAAGAGAGAAGTTTAGGGTTAAATGTAATATTTAACATGAAAATTGTCAAACAATCATGTGCCAAAAGACTTCGCGAAGGAAACTACATGTCGCTGATTAGACTACTGGTTCAGAGAGAAAAGGGCGACAGTTTTAGGGAGCGTTCAGATAAACCCATCATACTAGTTGGATCGATAATGGATCTTTATGTTTGCAGAGTACCAACACGGCTGTCCGAAGGGCTGGAGGGAAAGCCCGTACAGCAACTTCTGCTTCAGTTTCAGCAGTTACTCTGATAGGAAAACGTGGCGTGATGCGCGCGCAGATTGTGCTTCCCAGAATGCAGATCTGCTCTCTTATTCCTCAGAATGCGAACAGGTAGGTAATTTACGGTTACCCCTTTCTGCAATTTTTCAAAAAGTATAAAAGGAATAATATACAACATTATGGGAGTCTCTAATATTGAAATAGTATACACGTAAAATGTTAAATAATACTGGGTTTTCTTTCAAAATGCATTAAAATGATAATAATTATCATTTTGTTGTTTTTGTTATTTTATTATCATTATTATTCTTATAGGTGTCATATTTTGTATTTCATGTCGGATACATAGCAATGGCTAACTCAACAAATGCTCAACTATGAAAAGAGAGATTCTCGTTTAAACAAGTGGTGGTCTAGCTTTATAAACATCAGAGGGAGTTGGGAATGGGCAGAGAAAAATGGCGACAGATCACTGGCGTAAGTTGTCTTATACTTATCTCTGACGTCCTGTAAGATGCATGTCAGTAGAGTACTATTCTTAATGATTGTCGGTAAGATTCGGAATATCATCGATAACTCTAGGAATTTCTTTTCCCACACCAGGGTCTGGAAAGAGGGACCTCGCTCCAAACGCCGCTGTGGACTTGTGAGCGGGTCGTGGGGCGGGCGGCTAACTCAAGGCAATTGTGCGGGGAAATTGCCTTATATCTGTAAGGCTAAAAAAGGTAGGTCAGCCACAGCCTGCAAGTAATTTGCATACATCATGTACAGCACACGGGTTTTGAAATTTGGTCTTGCAAGTGCTTAATCTTACCAATGAATTCCAATGCAAATTAAGTCCTTCGTGTTGGATGTAGGGCAGAATTTAGCCTATAAATGTGTGTAGCCTTTTTCATTAATAGGTACAGTAGCAACCACAGTGACTTCAAAGACCAAGAAACCTCCAATAATTACGACCCGTAGGAAGACGTGTCGTCCAAAAGTAACATCAGTTGCCACAAACTTCCTAAAAATTACAACCCAAAGGAAGACTAGGCGTCCAAAAGTGACGACAGTTGCCACGAGACCCACGCCAAAAAAGTTGACGACCATGTCAACAACTTCAACTAGTACAGAGAAGACAACAACGTCACAGCTAACGTTAACTAGCACAAAGCACACAACAACGTCACTGCCAAAGTCGGCTAGCACAAAGAAGACAACAACGCCACAACCAACGTCGACTAGCACCAAGCAGACAACAACGCCACAGCCAACGTCGACCAGCACAAAGCAGACAACAACGTCACAGCCAACGTCGACTAGCACAAAGCAGACTACAACGTCACAGCCAACGTCAACTAGCACAAAGCAGACTACAACGTCACAGCCAACATCGACGTCAACTCTGCCGTCTTCGCCGCACATTACTTTTACTACTACTACTGCTGCTACTACTATTACCAGTACCACCGAAAAGGCGTCAATTGTGACTGCTCCAAAAGGTAAGGACTTTGGAAACTGGTGTATGTTAACGTTGAAATTGATAAATGTGTTTCCCAACCTTGTTATTTATTTATTTATTTAATTCACATCTTTATTTTGTGCTTGCGAATGCGCACGTGTGTGTAATTAGATGTGTACGTGGAGGAATGCCGGTGTTATTCTCTAATATATTTTGGCGCGTGTGCGAAGTTTGTCTATCCGTTAAAAGAGACAGTGTCATCATCTCTATTTCAGACCGCTGCGTAGACAACAATGTATTGTACAGCCAAAATGAGAGATGGGATGTTGGTTGTGAGAAAAGCTGCATCTGCATTCAGCCTTTGTTGAATTTCATCTATTGCGAACCTTTGTACGTTAAAATCTTTAGCTTCATGTCTTTATGTGGCATCATTAAAACATTTATTACCAGTTGCCTAGTATAACATTTATAATGAATTTACTATGAATGCTTTTTTTAGAGACTTGTTCCACTGTTAATTTGTATGTTCAGTTAACACAGTTGTCACGTAATGTCAATTTGACACGCAATTTTAAGTTTTATTTTTATTTCAGGTGTCCTGATTGGACGGGCAAGGTCCCCCCTGGATGCGTCTTGAAACCCCCGAAACCTGGTCGATGCTGTCCCGAGTTAGACTGCAGCAGCCTTACGCCACCACCATAAACTTACTTATTGAATATTTTAACTCATATCACTTTTCATTGGCCGAAATAAGTCCATTAAGTCTACAAATATTTTTTCAACATCACGAAACGTGTGATATTATGGAAAGTATATAAATAACCAGTAGATTGACAACTGATTAAAATATCTCCATGCTTTTTGTATACGAAAATCTTTGGCGGTCCAAGATATTGTGAAAGGTTATAGAGAATTTATTTACTACCAATGTATCGATTTATGGTTGAAAGACTTAAATCAACTAGTAGTTCTCATATTTTATCACCGGAACACACATTAACCGTACTGTTACTCAGACTCAAATATACTCCTATCACAGATTAGTGGGTTCATTTGTTTTCATATCAGACTTTGTCATAGGACTCTCCCCACTATACGCCTACGTTCACTTTCCGTCGACAATTTAGGATACCTACTTAGAACGAAAATAAAAGTTGGAAAATGAACTTGGTCCACCCATGATGTTCATGAAATGTCGAATTGTTCTTCATATGTTTGAGAATTGCTCCATAAATGTAGCTTGTTCTCGTATAAGAAAGCCATCAGAGATAATGCGGTGTAGGACTACTTTTTGACTTTTAATTGTACGTAAGACAAACACCACAATCCTCACATCTATAGGCTATTATGACGGTTATCATGTTGATAAAAATAATCGAGTTTCATTCATAATTTGTTCCACCACGGAGCGGCTGCGGTCACATCAGGCAATTACGTCACAAATAGCGTATCAAACCACGTGTTGCCGAGTGATTGCAGTATATAAGGACAATGCATATGGCCAGAAATGTTAAGTACTGCCCCGTGTTCTGGCGCGTGTCGTGTAAAGGACCCACTTCTTGCCTTTGTACCTGTCTAACTCGGTCTTTTGGGCATCGTAATTCGTTTAGTAGGATAGTACTACACCGTACGGCATGCATGCCCCTCTGCTGCGTCTTCTTCTTCTTGCAGTCTGCACCGTCCATCTCGCGCACACGACAGATGTTAGAAAGATAGTGAAGACAACTATCTGTTGGAGGAGAAATAGTCCAGGGAAATGGATATGTCAAGGGAAGCATAGGCAGACCACTGCGCGTCCTACCAGGGCACACCGAACAACGCGCCCAACAACGCGTCCAACAACGCCCCCAACAACGCACCCGACAACACAGCCAGCATGTAAGACAGGCAGTAAGTGAAAGTGAAAAAACGTCATTTATACACTAGCATGTATACCAGGTAGATTTTATGTACCCAAAAGGTTGGTAGAAAGCTCAGAATTTAAGAACAACCTCCCACTCGAAAATGAAAAGTTGCAATTGCCTTGCTCTGGTTTACAACGTACATGTACATGAATGTATGACAACAGTCGTTAAATATAATATGGTCCCTGTCTACGTGCGTGTGTCTTTGTCAGTGAGATTAAAAAGAGGTATTTTTCATAGAAATAAAGGAAATAAAAACAGAAGTTTAGGTTAAGATGGTATATTTAACATCAAAACAAGTCATGTTCCTAGTAAGTAAAGTTAGTAAAGACTCCGAAAAAGGAAGCTGACATGCCTGCGATGAGACAAAAAAGAAAAAAAAAAGAGAGAGAAAGTACGACAGTTCCTCTATGTTTAATTATCCACAAGGACTCTTCTAAACTGGCCATTTTCTAACTGACCAGTTGATGCTACGACCCATCTAGGGTCCAAGGTTGATGTAACATCACCGCTGGGTCATCAGAACTAAAGTCCAGTTTTGATGCCCGTGTTATCCTGTAGGTTTACCGTTATGAACCATGTGACAAGCAAAGGTGTCCATTATCTGTGATCGTTACACAGACTGTCAACAATGCCCCTTAAGTCAGACAGAACCTGTTCACAACATTGATAAACGGTGAATTCAGAAGAGGCACGTCCTCCGAGACCCCATTCTGTCATTTCCCTACCCTCTCTGGTTCTCCCCCCCC
>NW_019775685.1:179479-241480 GCF_001039355.2 Lingula anatina | reverse complement strand
CCCCCCCCCCCCACATACAAAACTTTGTAATGAGCGATACGGTGAAAATCAAGCAGTTTTCCACTTTTGTAACCCTCCTATTGTTTCATACTTGCCTGCATTCATTTTTTTCATTCTTGTCCGCCATATTAACAAAAGTTTAACAAAGCCGGTTAATAAAATTTGAGATAAAGAAGTGAAATGTCGTTTACAAAATTGAAGGCATATGTGTTGAATGGCAGACAAAAATGAAAAAAAAATGCCAGTTAACACAATTTTGTATCGGTCAGTGAATATTGTACTGACTGCGAAACGTACGTACCCCATTCCCTCTCATGATCCGGTGTAACGGGACAGAGAGTCCCCCATAACGGAGAGTCCGCTTCTCATTCATTTGTACAGGTGATTTTGACCCACTTTGGTTAAGCTAACCCTAACCATTATAACTTAGTGGAGGGCGGACTTTCTGTTACACGGACCCTCAGTTTCATTACACCGCCCTGGGAAGAATTTCCAATGGAGACTAAGGGTGGGGGTTGACTTATCTCTTCAGGCTTAACCTAACTACCAACTACCCACAAACACACAGTCGTCAATCATATCAAAATTAGGAGCACCATTTATTTTTATGATTAAAATCATGCATTTATATAAGACTTTCTCCTTGGAATTATCAGTCTTACAGCGTTATACCCATCAACACCGGGCTGACAATGTACCTTCGTATTTGCAGAGTACCAACACGGCTGTCCCAAGGGCTGGAAAGAAAGCCCGTACAGCAACTTCTGCTTCAGTTTCAGCAGTTACTCTGAAAGGAAAACATGGCCTGATGCGCGCGCAGATTGTGCTTCCCAGAATGCAGATCTGCTCTCTTATTCCTCAGAATGCGAGCTGGTAGGTGTCTGCTGTTCGCTTTTACAGAAAGGACAACAGATTTGATATACAGCATAATGGAGTCTGCAATACTGAAATAACAAAATGTTAAGCAATGTTGTTTTTTTAAAGTTACATTATTATTATTATTATTATTATTATTATTATTATTATTATTATTATTATTGATTTTGTTGTTGTTAAAATGTCATATTTTGTATTTCATGTCGGATACATAGCAATGGTTAAGTCAACAAATGTTGAAATATGAAAAGAAAGATTCCCGTCTAAAGAAGTGGTGGTCTAGCTTCAACAATATCAAAGGAAGGTGGAAATGGGCAGAGAAGAATGGCGACAAATCGCTTGCGTAAGTTGTAGTAAGTTTATTTTTGACGGCGCGTGGAAACATATCTCTGAGTCTGAGGTGTGCACGTGTGCGCGTGAAACTACATGTGCATGTACGACGTGCACGTCCCGCACTCATCCTTTGCAAGTTAAATCTTTGTGGAAGTTTTATAATGACCATTTTTGTGGAAACATAATCGTAGCGTCAAGTGAAAATCTTCATACAATTGGTGATCACTAACTAAACCCATAGAGTGAATTTTGAAGCTTATGTCTTCCTTGTTTTCTCTGTAAATTGCACTTGCGTAACTTAATGCATGGAAATGCCATTTTAATATCAGTTCATCAATATTTCTTCCCAAAATACATGATACAGAAAGTAAAAAATAACATATGTACCTGAACCTACACTTTGGAGCGTACTTTTGAACTTTTGCTCCAGAAACTGGTTGTGGTTTAAATTCAGATTATTATCGATTACACTAAGAACATATTTTTCGCACCAGGATATGGCAAAAACCTGAAAAAAGCTCCAATAACCACTGTGCACTAGTTAACGGTTTGCAGAGCGGACAGCTAACTCAACGTGACTGTGCAAGGAAGTTCCCTTATATTTGTAAGGCTAAAAAAGGTAGGCGAGCCACAGTCTGCGATAAGAAACTATTTAGCATAAACTATATCTAGCCCACAGACTACACATTTGGTCTAACTTGGGCTTAATATAAATTTGCCATTGAATTCTACAGCAATTAAAGCTCTTGGTATTGTATAAGGGGAGGATTTAGAATTGGTATATTTTTCACTTGCAATAGGTACAGTAACCAAAGTGACTTCAACTACCAAGGAGCCTCAAAAAGTAACGACCGAAAAGAAGACTAGACGTCCAAAAGTGACGACAGTTGGCACAAGACCCTCGACGATAAAAGTTACGCCAAAAACTTCGGTGATCATGTCAACAACGTCACCGCCAACGTCAACTAGCACAAAGCGGACAACAACATCACTGCCAACATCAACTAGCACAAAGCAGACAACGTCACAGCCAACGTCGACTAGCACAAAGCAGACAACAACGTCACAGCCTACGTCAACTAGCAAAAAAGTGACAACAACGTTACAGCCGACGCCGACTAGCACAAAGCAGAAAACAACGTCACTGCCAACGTCGACTAGCACAAAGCAGACAACTACGTCACTGCCGACGTCAACTAGCACAAAGCTGACAACAACGTCACAGCCAACGTCAACGTCAACTCTGTCGTCCTCGTTAGTCATAACTACTACTACTACTACTACTACCACCAGCACCACTACGAAGGCGCCAGTTGTTACGGCTCCAAAAGGTAGGCACTTTCTTACCTGTCTATGAAAATGATAATTTTTTTTTTGTTTGTTTGTGCTTGCGTCGCGCATGTGTGATTATACAGTAAATATTGTGTTTGCAGGAATACCGGTATTATTTTCTGGTATTTTGACGCCTGAGCGAAGTTTCTTTTTCTAAAAGTCAGTGGCTTGTTTTCTATTTCAGACCGCTGCGTAGACAACAATGTATTGTACAGCCAAAATGAAAGATGGAATGTTGGTTGTGAGAGAAGCTGCATCTGCATTCAGCCTTCGTTGAATTTCATCTACTGCGAACCTTTGTACGTTTCAAATCCTAAACTTCATGTCTATCTGCATTGAACATTTGGTACAAGTCGCCTAGCACTACATTTACATGTACAATATATGCAAATGAAGAGGCTTGTTCCTCGGTTAATTTGTATTAGCAGTCTATGCAATTGGTACCTATATTTTAGCCTGAGGCCGTTTTCGTTTTAGCACAACTAACGCACTATAATACACTGTTTTGATTTTACTGCCAGTAGGCTGGGTGGTGCACGTACTTTCGACACATTTGGCTTCAATTTTCACTTCTTTTTCTTATTTCTGTACTGTACTGGTTGATACATGTACTAATCACGGAAACATTTATCTAGGGCAATATAAATCTCATCCACATTCGTCATTTAAATCTATTATTTATTTATTTATTTATTTATTTATTTATTTATTTATTTATTTTTGGAAGGTCCTTCAAGATGCTTTGTCATATTAATTTTTCTTTCAGATGTCCTGATTGGACGGGCAAGGTCCCCCCTGGATGCGTATTGGAACCCCCAAAGCCTGGTCGATGTTGTCCCGAATTAGACTGCAGTAGCCTTACGCCACCGCCATAAATTTACCTCAGGACTGCCTAGCTTTTATCACTTCTCATTGGCCAATTAGACTACAAAGAATTTTTTTAGTTCATACAACTGTCGATATTTTAGAATAAAATTAATTATAATAAATACATGGATCAAAGTTGTCGGGTTTTTATTATGAATCTTCTTGGTTTTTACAGAAGTCTTTCGCGATTCAACATATTATAAAGCATTTAAATTCAACCGACGAACCAGACTGTGAAATGTTATACAGCTATACTTGCTACGTTGGTTTGTGGTTTGAACGGCTCACAGCTCACATTAGTTCTCATAATATTTTTTCACGGGAATCTCATTAATCGCAGTTTCTGGGTGTCGATTATGATTATCATCACTGAGTATTTTTTTGTCAATTTTTGTAAAGTGAGGCCTCCCTTTGTACGCCTATGGACCATTTTTGGGGTTATTGGAAATATTGGAAATATTCCCCGTGCGTGTACTGGTCCAAGACCCGGACCAAACTTGATGCACTTACATAGACGAGATAACAGTCGTGATCGCTTTTTCTTTCTTTTATATGAATATGCATAAATAAACAATTTAAACACGCTTGCCCTATCTACAGGAAGGTGTCAAAGCACAGTAGGCCTACTTCATGAAATCGATCGTAATCGGAAATATCACGCCAACATTTTGTTTAGTAAGGAGGCTGCCTCAAGGTGTGGCTAGTTATTTAGATGGAAGAAATAGATAACTTAGTTTAATCTAATCCCATCCTTAAACGCGAGATCACCACTAATTATACGTGTCCTACATCTTTTAAGCCTTCACACCTCTTCCCTAAACATTCATTTGTTACCTATCTTCCCATTAATCGCAAACATTGCCCCTTGACAAAGCGTTTGATGGCTTCTATTGGTGACACGTGATAGCTAAGGTCACGCTATTTCCCGTCCACCCGCGAGACTATCCTGCTATCTGCATATCCTAAACTTGTACGACGGTGGCCCCGTGTGAATGGCTTTATTTGTTTCTCATCAATTTTATCAACCTTTGGTTTTGATCACGGGGACTACATGCCTTGGGTAATGTTCTAGTCTACTAGGCTGTGCGTCATGATTTTGATGTTGTTGCCACATTAATTTGTACTTCTCAATGATTTTATCACCAAATCCACATGATCTGGCGAGACTGATAAAATACTTGTAGATGAATGGGGAAACAAAGAAAGGAATGGTCGCGAAATATGAGTAAATAATAACCAGTTATATGCGCTTCAAAATGAAGATGCGTATATCAGATGAAGAGGAAGAAGGTGAAGACAAACAGGCCAATAAAGATATTTCACTTCGTATCGATACAAGTCAAAAAAGGGAATATATGAAATACGCCAAGAGAAATTTTAGAATAGCAAGAATAATATAAATTAAATCAGCTCCTGTCTAAAAATTAATACCATCTTCAAATTATTTTTTTACTTTTTAATGTTTTTTATTTATTTATTTATTTATTTATTTATTATTATTATTATTATTATTATTATTATTATTATTATTATTATTTGCAAATCTATCTAAGTAGAAAAACGCAGATAGCATACTAAGAATACAAGTTCCATAAAAGGAAACGTTAGATAAACTACAGTTGTTGTGGTTGGCACGGAAATATTCTAGTCTGGGATTTCCGCTAAATAAGCGAGTATTGAGGACGGATGTAGACTGTGATTTTTTGTTAACAAAACTTCCCATGACCCTGTTTTTGCAACCGAGTAAACATATATTTATAAAAAACCGAATGAGATCGACCAAAATGTTTTCGTTCCCCCTATTACAATTACCGCACTAACCAAACCCCACCTTTTTCATTGACTAGATTTGCCAGCGAAATATTTGAGCAAAAGAAAAAAAAAAGATTTGACCTTTTCATATAACTAGTTGGCGTGTTTGAAGAAATTTCAATTAAATTACACCAAAAAGGTGCCAACACTTTCAATTGGCGGTGACGCGGTCTTGATTAGATGGCCCCCAAAAGTTTTGTTTCTGTCGCGGAAAAGTCGCTGTAAAGCATGATGTATCTACCATCACACGCTAGGCAGCCATGACGCCCCCGACGATAACCACGCGATAACATGCAAGTGAGTCAAACATGGAGCGAAGAGGCCGGCGGAGTCGCGCGGCACCCGTAATTACAGCGCTTGATCGTTTTCATCGTGCGTACCGCGGTCGTTAACAGAGCCCCATTGTCTTGAATTGATTCTGTATCAGTCGGTGCGTTTTCAAGCTGGAGTGAAGTCTATATATGAACTAAACTCGCCATTTTTATTTTCAAAACTAACTCGAGTAAGATCTGACAGGAGAAATAAACCATAAAGGGACTTTTACCCGCACGGATGTGACAGGCCTAAAAAGCACTGATCATCGCGGTACAACTCGGATGATACCCAGCTGAGTTTTTCAAGTCGTTTTTACATATCTGTGACTTTAATCTACCAGCTTGGAGGCGCTGGGGACTCCACGCCTCGGTTAACGTTCATCCTCACCGAGTACCTTCTCGTGCGAGACCGGGGCAACAAGACGAAACGAGTGCTCGGGATGACCGCCATGGCGTCTCGTGCCCGTCGTGACAAGGAGCGGCCCGGGGAGATTTTGGGGATATGCGTGGTGTTTATAATTGTTTTGTTGTGTTTTCACACGTCAGAGGCGGTGATAGAAGGTAAGACAATAGCACAGGTGGTACACTGTTAACATATACATTATGTTGTTGTTGTTGTGATACCTCAGAGACAGTTATTTGAGGCGAGGACACATGCCAATGTCTTGACATATGTCGCATTCTGACAGTATTTTTTTCATAACATCATTTATCTGATCTTACGTACAAAATGGTCATTAAAGGTGGGTTAGACTGTGCGACATATGATGACAATGTTATACTGACAGGTGTGCCATACAGGAGAAAGTCATAGCTTATTATTTTACAGTATGTCAAACTAATTATCAAACATTCGCTGTACAATGTGACGGTCAATAACAAACGTTTTGCAAGCCTACAGAAGTACATATACTCTCATTTCACCACATACCATGAAGTTTTTAATTATTATTTAGAAAGCAATAATGAGTGGCAGTTTTTTTATTTCACCTCACACAGGCAGGTTGACTGTCAATCTGTTTTTTAACACAGCACTTCCACTTGTAGCGTTATGTGAAAACGAACTTTTATACGCCATCAAAACAAGACATACCGGCGCAGTGTCATGTACGTTAAATTGGAATAAGATGATCGCGTTAGATGTATTTCAAAATTTACTAACATTATGCCAAATACCGTGGGCAGTGTTGGGGCAACCAGTTTAAATCCAACGCAGTAGACCAAGACAGGATGACAAATAAGACACATTAGTTTAGATGGTGAGAGCCTGAAAAGGAGTGGGTATGAGACCACACTCTCTCCGCCGTACTAGGTGCAGGTTCTGTCATGGCTTGTGTTAACACTAATATAATGCGGAATACAATCTATAAAGGAAATGAATAAATATGTTCAAAACAAAGGAGACGATTTCATACAAAAAATAAAATAAAGTTTTGTGACTAATTAGCATTATATGGCTTAAAGTATATAATTTTTTGAAAACCTATGATAAACAGAATAAGTTGTGGTGGGTACTCTGGAATCTAAGACTCAGACTAAGACATCTAAGACTGGTAGCGAGATGAGCTCACTAATGTCAAAATTAGGTTAGAAAATCACGTTTAGGACCATTGTTTTAAGTGGATGGAAAGGACAGAGGGATAATTTGGCATTTAGGAAGGAATATCTAAAATGCAATCAAAATTATTTTATAAGGTATCTTGTAAACGCTGCCATTGCCTATAAAACATAAGGAAATACTTAAAATTTCTTAGATTATCACCCAAAATGATGCGGGAGTGGCTTTTGAATTGGGTGGCACTATAATAATAATAAAATAATAGCATTTTGCCAAGAACAATTTGCTGACTTATATGAAATTCATGAATGGTTGTTGCTCGCAAATTTCGAAACTTCCCAATCTGACCCCATGACTAAACCCTAGCACGGCCCGTCTCTTATATGGCACAGTAGTCTGTGACTCATGAAACGATTTCACCGCATGATCCTGTCGTGAGCCATTTGGGTGGCAAATGAAGTTTACCTGACAAAATAGCAGGATATATCAAAACATATCTATAACTGTATTTCCTTTTCCACTTTATGAATGGAATATATGGGAGGGAAGTGTCATGTTTTATCATATTTCCTGTTTTCAGCACAAATACGACGAGATAGCAAGATAGATAATGCTATTACTGTGACAGAGAGTGTTATTTTATACGTTTTTTTCCCTTTAAATAATGGTAGATCAAGCTTGGAGATGTGAAACACTGTTAAGTATGCGTATTATTATTTATTTTCACACATACAAAGACACGCACGCTCACTCACACGCGCGTAGAGAGAGAGAGAGAGGGAGGGAGGGAGAGAGAGAGGACAGGTCTAAGTGAACGTGATCAATTATAAATTCATAGCCAACTTCCGAAAACGGTGCCTTATTGTAAGAATATTAGGACTAATTAATTAGGAATTCCGCCTTTTCCTGGCAAATATCTCGTACCTGTCACCTTCCCTGCTAATTTACGGCAAATTATGCGTATTGCATTACTGTTAGATTGTGCCCATTAATTACAGCTTTTATAATTATATATATTTAAGTAAATATGGCGTTATATCGTCTTCCATAAAAGCTACAACAGTTTATATTACAGCAAGACGTTGACTGTGAGGTGAGAGAGAGAGAGAGAGAGAGAGAGACCATGGAATTGAATATTTATGCGTACAATGCGTCAGCCATGAAATGTAAAAAAAAATTTCGTGTTCAGACCTACTAGTCGATGCACCCACATTGAAATGTGCAAAGGAACGCCGTTTTGCAAAATAAGAAAAAGTAAACGTTCGTTTAGACAACATGTTTTGTATTTTATAGTTTAGAAATGGAACCACTTAGGGAAAAATGAACACAGTTAACTTTTCGAGCTCCTATATAGGTGAAGTAAATGGGCTGATAGGAGCCACAATTTAGTTACTGTGACATTACAATTCATTTACAACTGAACTTTGATCCAAAAGGTAGTGGACTTAATGAACTATTGTCAAATCTTTGAACGCACTGCCTGTTTTTGTCGTATGCTTCAACATTCCGTTATTCCGAAAAGACAACATTAAGCTTAAATTATTTCCAAGTATAAGAAACAAACCCTTTGTTTTTATTCTGAACTTGGTTTGGTACTCTCTTTATTACAAGTGGAGCGATGAATGACCGAGGCAATATGCATAGGACCAGATTTTCGTCAGTAATTACAATGGTCTTTGGTATAAACTTCAGTTAATGGGCCACAGGCACGCAACACGATGTGGTGTAACACGTCGTTTATATGCAGTTTACATATTTATCTTACTGTGGGAGTTGACAGTAGCAGAACTGTATACAGGGTTTATCTGTATAACTTTTGTTTTAAAAAAGAAAAGAAAACCAGAGGATGAACGGAGTGAGAGGTTCAAAGATATAGATCACATTTAACTTTCCGTCACTTGCAAATAAAAACGCTTGTTCGCTCGAGAAGTTATGCAAATATCGTATCGATGAGTGGTATTTTTATTTATTTCTTCGAAAATTATCAAACATGATATAAAAAATTACAGGAACAAGTCATATGACAGTATAACGAAGAGGATATCTATCTATATCAACAAAGAGAACAAAAAAAAAAAAAAAAAAAGAAGAAAAAAAAAAGAAAAAAAAGAGCAACAACAACAAATAGTGCCTGGCGTATTGAGTGCTGAGAAGCATTCAGAGTCTAAAAAAGTAATAAATTTTCGAACCTAAATCGCATTAGGCATGTTTCTCCAAATATGAAGCACATTAGCTACAAATGTCTTACCTCATCTACCTGAGACCGCAAGCGAGCGTGACCCATGAAAAAGTCATTTGCAATATGACAGCCACCCATTAGCCCATATAGGTAAAGTATTGTGGAAGGGGGGAAATTAAAATGATATCAATTTCCGTATTTGAAAGATACACGCGACACCAAGTCTTCAAGACAATTAATAGAAAAATGAAAACACATACAACAGTGTCATCTTTGCTACATAACTCATTCGTATTTTTTCCCTCTGAGTTGGTGTGAATCACTGCCACCATTCGCTTTTATATGCCACTGAATAAAATATATGCACATTGAATGTTAAGAAGACATTTTAAATGGCGCTAACCCATTGCGCATAAATACACCTGTCACTGAAGAATTGCAGTCAAATTTCGAGCATCCTACTGTGAGTTCGTTTTGCCAGAAGAGGGGATAGTGCTCGGCTACAAAACGAAGATTTTGTAGTGAAGTTAACAGTTTTGTTTTACTATAGCCAGTGCAATAATCACTGGCTGGAATGACAAGCTGCATTTCATCACTGTGGACTAATTGTTTTGTCAGTTTTATCCTCTGTGCAGTGTCCAAACACATTACCCTTTGACGTAGATGACACCGAGTACCAGATTTCGAACGAAAAAAATCATATTCTGAATGAAAAAATATCTATGGATATATTTCGTGTGTAATTTCATTTAAGTAGCACTGCAAAATACAGAAAAGAAAATATTCTCGGGAGAAATGTGTATGATCTGTTTAAATGTTGAGATATCTAAGACACCTTGAAAAGGACAAGATGAAACTGTCCAAAATACATCATGTTCACTTTTTAAATGTTGGATGATACAAAACAGTCGTGCCAATATTAATTTTTACTAGGTAGTGCCATTTATTATTTTTTTTTTACTGTTATTGCTAAGTGAGAGCTGTACAGCGTTTTACAAATAATAAATAAATAAATGAATAAATAAATAAAAAAAAAATAAATCAAATATATTTCCAGACTCCTGCAGCCGCCATTGTGCCACCAACGTCGTAGGACTGCTGTGCGGTGACGTGGACGAGTGCACTCAGTATTTCGAGTGCGTCTTTAACCGCTGGATCAAGAGAAGCTGTCCGGCCGGCACGGCGTTCAACTCCCTCCGCTCAACGTGCTCCGTGAGCTCCTTACGCCAATGTCTTGATGAAAAGAAAGCTGCGGCTGCCGCGACAACAGTTGCCACACCGACATCGACGTCAACGCTAAAGCCAACTCCAGAACCCACAACGACGACGACAAAAACAACAACAACACCTGCACTTACAACTGTGGCGCCTTCAACAACAACGACAACAACAGCAGTTACAACGACGAAAAAACCAACAACCGAAACTATAAGAACTACAACCAAACCAGGTGTAGTATTTTTTGACCAATTTAAGACGTCCACTACATTGGGCCCTTTGAACTATACCTCGACGACTCCAGTGACCGTAAAACCGCCGTCGAAACCTCATCGGAAGCCCGTTTACTACCCGCAGTACCCAAAACCTCGATACCCTTTGTACTACGACCAATTCAAGAACTATCTTCCCCCAAACTCAACCGTTTTAGGTACAAAAACAACAAGTAGGGGGATATTTACAACTGGGTCTGCCAAGAAAACGACCCAAAAATCAAACGCCATGGCAACCACACCTGCTACCATACCAACGTCAGTTTACACGATGGGTGCCGGAAGTGCCGGTCACCATGACGACTTGGACCCCTACCACCAGAGACACGTGATTGAGATCTTGGTCGCCGTTCTTAGTGGTCTGGGGTTCCTGCTGATCTGCTGCACGGTCGCCATCTGTGCCTGGTGCATCTGCAGAAAACGGAGCGTGAGAAAACCCAGATCTTCGTGAGTACCGCTCACATTTCATTTGTTTTGTCGGTGTTATTGGTTTTGCCGGTATTGTTGGTTTGAGCATTTCAGTTACAAAAGCATGCCTATGTCAAAAAGATGGATTTGACTTGGAATTTTTTAGTTTTACACTTTGCAGTATTAAATGATGTACATAATATTAATCTGAACGCAAATAATACATTAATTTTAAAAAGGAACCTCTGTTTCGAGAATTTCTAATGGTATTCGTCTGTTTGTTTTAGTTTTAAGAGGATGCAGATCGAGATGTATAACATGAAAAGACGTCACCCTGTATCTGACAACGGCCATTACAGTCCTAGCAACATGGGCCTCTACCAAGAGATTGACGAGGCGAGAATGGTGAGTTTTTCGTGTTCCTCCGTTTCATTACGCATGACCCAGAGGTATAAAATGGTTATAGATTGAGGCCATTGAATTTTTTTTTGCAAAAACTGCGAATATCATAAGGTTGCAATTAGCATTAAAATGAAATTTTTGCATCGCGATTTAAAATAAAACGATTTGCATACAATATTCACTGCATTTGTTAGACAAAATGTAAAAACGTCTTTTTTTATGAAACTGAACCCCCAACTTCTATATATATTGCAGCATAACGAGGCATTGAGAATGGCGGACATCAGCACAATCAGTAACGGCACCATCGCCGCTCGGCAATCTCCAAGAATGAGACCACCACCGGGAATGGCTCGAAGAGTCAACATCAACGCACGCGCGGGCACCATCAGCGGGTGGACGATGCAACAGCGGCCCGTCCTCAGACCAGGGTGGAACTCAAACCACAGAAGAGCGGGCACGGTCACCGGGGCCAACTTATTAAAAAGGGTGGACTATCCAAGCCCAGCGTCGAGCCGGACTCGTAGGAATAAAGGTACCGTTGGTCGACGAACTGGTCCGTTGCCGCCGATTCCAGTGACCGTGCAGCATGAAGACACGGATGACGATCGCGACAGTGGTATTAACTGCCGCACAGTTAGCAGCACGACGAGGATGATGCCCTCGGCGGAGCAAGACCATCACGTGCCACTCCCTACAGTGAGGAAGAACAACAGTCCACGCGGAAGAAGAGCTGAGGACAGAGAGGCAAAACGACGTTCCCTGACAATGCCAGCCATTTCTTCGAAACCACACCAAAGGCCAAGTCTGAACGACCAAGTGTACAGTTACGCTCACACAGGGGGCGCTACCAACAATGACCCCAACTTTGACTACTCGGAGGTGTCGCCATATTCTCTTGGAAGTAGCGATGAACCAATCTACGACGACTGGCCAAACTCCGACGACGAAGGTGAAACTTCCTATGAGACCACAGAGGACGCCACTGACTCCGGCGACAGTCCAAATAATTCAGTCCCAAATCCAGAGAGTACCAGCTCCACTCCTATCAGCAGCGTGCATTATGCATACAGGGTGCTCGAAGAACCGCCTGCTTTTAAGGAAGGAGGAAGAAAGTCGCATTACGCCTGCACAGAATTGAACTCCATGGAACCGGATGGGGCAACCCGCTGTGAGTCACGTGGCAGTAGTAATGACAGTAGAAACGGAGTACCCTTCGGACATTACAAATTCTCTCTGTTGAACGCAGAGGATAAATCCATAACTTCTTCGACAGAAATGTTAGTTCCTGTTAAAGACATAAAAATGCGTCCAATAATGAATGGAGCCAAAAGGCTGGCTAAACCATCTAAGACTGGGCCACACACTGTTAGATCTCGGGCCCCTCCAGGCAACGAGAAGTTAAAGACCGAGCCCATGAGCGTGAGAACACCGAAAGGTAGCAATCCACTTATGCCCGGGCAAAACCGAATCAGATCGCGTTTGCCTGCCGAGAGCGGTGCTCTATTTAAGCCCGATCAACACAGCATAAAATCGCACTCATCTAGCAAAAGAGGGGCTTCATATCCCCAGGAACAAAGTAGTATGAAATCTCGCTCCTCTGGAGAGAGTGGCGTAACTTACAGGACTGGCAAAAACAGTGTAAAGTCGCGCTCTTCAAACGAAAGTGGCAATACATTTAAAGCCGGGAAAAATAGCTTACGATCACCATCCCAAATGGCTGGCCATCCGCGAAATGAAAACTTACTTAACCCTGCTCAATTAGACATTAACAGAGTCTCAAGTGACTCGAACACGTTAAGTGCCAATATGATGTTCAACGAAGAGGACCCGTATCACGAAGCTAATATCGGGGCCTCCAAGGTGGTCAGGGACGGCCAGTTCGAGGACCAGTTTTGTGAAATGTCCTTTGATTCCTCGCCGTTTGGGACACCGAGGAACAGCGGTCTGGTGGAGACGCCATTTAGTGACCAGGAACTTGTCGTTCTGAGCCATAATGGATTTATGAATATTTCATAGTCTTTTGAACATCTTTTTTCGGTGAATACTGAATTTAATTCCCTTGTTTAAATATTGCAATATCCTATGCGGGTTCGATTTTTCTTTTCTTTTATACCTATCTGTATACTTTTAAAACATGCCTATCTGTATACTTTTAAAACATATATTTGTTTTAGAGACACCTCACCGCCTTTCTTTATGATTATTTTTGTATTTCATACTTTCTAAATAACGTATACATTAAAAGAAAAGAGAGATTGCACACAGGGAGACAGTTGTTTTATGAACAACGTTATAGTTGTGAAAATGAAATAAATATAAAGTGCATTGAATTTGCACCATTTTTTCATTCTCATGCCCTAACAGGGTGTGGTGTCACTGACTGTTTGGTACTGAATCAAGGTGGTCTAGACGTACAGTGCTTTTTTATTTCTACCCTGTAATTACAAGGTGGAGATATTCTGTTGATGGGTTTTGATAATGGTGATTTCACTATTGTTCTTTATTTGTTCTATTTGGCACGCCAGGCATGCGGCTAACGAGTGTATTTAACTTACTTCTCTGTTTCATGTACTCAGAAAAACAATAAGCTTAACCACAAACTATGTGCAAAAATTCAACAAGCAATACTGCGATGAGTAAAATGTGGAGCTACGAACCAAAGACCTGATCGTTTCAAGGTTTTTCTCATAGCAAAAACAGGTGCGTGTCAATGTGGCAAACACTGTCTCGCCAACGCCAATACGAACAATGCGTTCGAATGTTTAATGTCTGTTGTATATATCTCTAAAGTCTGATCATGGATCATGTATGTATATTATTATGACGCTCATTAAGGCCAGAAAATGACCAATCAACACCCATGCTGCTAACGATAATGGGACTGAGGTTGGAACAGGCCACTCGTTTGTATTGTACCAATGTCATTAATGTCTTGGTCATTTAAATTACATTTCCAGTGTGCTCGTGAAAAAAGCGTCTGTTGACTAATGACATATTTAACCCATGTATACGTGTGATTTGCGATGACATCATGATCACCTGTGCCCTTTCAGGACCATTAAAGGGCAATGGAATGTCCACTGTGATATGTTTTTCACCTCAGTTAAAAAAGGTGTGGGAAAGTTTTTACTGTTCGGAAAATGGACAAATTGACGCATTGTGCTTTTATTAATGAATTTATTAATTCTTTTAATGCTTCATACAAATGCATATATGTCCTACTGTAATTGATGATGGAAAATGAAAGTGAAAGTAAATACAGTAAAAACAGCACCGCTGTTTGAAGGTTAAGGATGTTTACTCTGGTTCATCAAGTGAATATGACACTCAAAGGCGAACACAGTTGTTGACATTTAAAAAAAATTGACTCCTTTGTATTAACAGTGGACTGTGCACAGCAAATCTATTTCCTTTTTCTCCCATACCCAGTACTTCTCTACTCTCCAGAGAACTTAAAATTAGTTTCCCTGATGAACTGCAATTTTCTCCCAACACTCCAATGACCTTTGCATCTAACCCTAAAAACCAAGTTATGATGAATTGCTAGTAGCCTACCACAGCACATGAACGCAAGGTGCGGAATGCCATTTGGATTCCAGTCTGCACTATCACACGAAAAACTGCAGGTAATGGCCAAGGCATCACCAGTCCGGAGGCACCTGTACGCACCCAAATCGACCACATGTCTCCGATGTACCTTGATAATCACTGTCTATCTGATGTCCTGTTCTCATCAAGTTTGACTTCTACGGGATAAGATTTCACAACAGGAAGCAGATCTGAGGTTCTGTTCACACCACTTACACGGGATAAGACCTGACAACAGGAAGGAGTGGCTTGATTGCAATCCCTTTTTGCAATAGAAAAAAGGCACCTGTCATTTCTTGATTGTATGGCTAGCGCAGGAGTGGTTAGCTAATTTACATGGGGTCATATCAGAGGGTTCTGATCCATGACGCTTTTTAGTCCTTGGGCCGTTAAAGTGTAAACTAATGAGACCACAAGCCAACAGCTATAATATGTATTTGATATCCTTAAAGTATGGACATATCAGCTAAATGGTATTTGCAATAAAAAACTTCAAAATCTGAAAAAATTATCTTCAACTGAAATGTCAATAAATAGTATAGTCACTGTGATTTCCATTATGTGAGGTGGCAAAGTTCAATGAACTTTGCAAGATTCAGACGAAAAAATATAGCTACTTATAATCTTAAGCACTAATTTATCCTTTGTGTTCAGTCTTTAAAGACACCGTGTTCTTTATATCATTAGTATGATAAGTATCAGGGAAGGTTAAAACGATGGCAGCCTATGTTTATATGTTAGCAAATGTTGATTGTTGTGGTGGGTACGATGTCAAAGTGTGGCTTTTCAAAAGAACATAGGTTAACCTGTAAAAAAGAAGTGCCTTTAGTCACGGTTGCCAGTCCCGGGATGTTAACGTCGTTTTTGGTGACAGCTGTACTTTTTTGTGAAGAAAGACGGCAAAATGTTCGTTTTATTTTTTCAAATGAGAAAGGAGAACACAAGACATAGGCCTACTGTTCTGTGAAATATATTAAACAATGAAGCTTTGTAACGATTTTCTGTACCATGTACTGCAACAACAGGAAGTAACCTCTGCACCTTGTTCGTGGAAGGACGGTGGCTGGTCAAAGACAGTAGATGCTTATTTAAAGTTTTAAGTTTAATGGTAAATGATTGTTTAAACGCGGTTTTTCAAAGGGGTATAAAAAGTATGCCGTGTATATTTGTCACAGGTTTGTCAGTGGATTGTCATCAGTTTGAAATCACTGTCAGTGTATGTCTTGCTTTCTGGTTACGTCGTTAAAAATGGCCGAATTGTTGCTCAGAAGGATATTATAAAGAAACAAAAGTATATCCCCCAGGAGTCCACGACAGAGGTGAAAGGACAAATGTTTGAATAATACTGTGATTCTGTAATGCATTGTAGATTAGGGTTGCTTGGATGTAAAAATGATTAGATGCATTAATCAAATTTCATAAAAACTGGCACGTTCCATTATACGAAATTCACGTCTATGTCAAAAATAAATGTGTGTATGAAAATCAGTTAATGGATACAGTTCACTGCTCTTAATTTGTAAATAACTTTGTGTGTACAGTTTTGCATAGAAGTATCAATTAATAAACCGATCTGAACACACCAAACACACCAAAAACACACCAAAACTAACAGAGAGTTACCAGTACTCTGGATCTTTTTTTTAAAAAGTAGAGAGAGAGAGAGAGAGAGAGAGAGAGAGGGAGTGTGTGTAAGGAAGGGGGGGGGGGAAATATTAATCCTTTAAGACACGTAGCCCAAAAAACTTTTGAAATTTTTGCCAAAGAAAAGGCATGTTTGGCCAGTTTTAAACTTTGCTCTGATTAGCTATATAGAACGTTAATAGAAATAATTTACAAAAAAATATAATAATCTGTAATTTATTGCACTGTGATTTTAGCACTTAGGGTTAATACAGACGAAAAATACCGAGCTTTGACACACAGTATTTTGAACACTAGTCCATAAACACGTTATAGCATCTAACAACCGCAAGCACGTGACAAATGTCCCTGAAATTGTTGATGCGGGCAATTTGTCATACATGCTGTCATCTTAGGTGCTGATAAAAGGTCTAGACACGAGAGAATTGGATGTTTGATTTTAAAGCAACTTCATACGGCATACATATCTGCAGATTCACAATGTATTCACAAAGTATTGGGAGCATATTACTTTCAAGTAATAGAATTCATAATTACCTTTGTGTCGAAATACCTCTATTTTCTTGTCATCAGGGCTATAGCCGGGAGATTATTCGTGGTGACAACCCTTTTACCGATTTTGTTCAAAAGTAGTTGTCACATTGTGCTAGAGAGGCCGGTTTCACAATTTCGGACGTCATCGACATTGTGGTATTGTGTTAGAGAAGCAGGACGTCTTCGACATTAAAGTTTGGAAACTATTTTAATGTAGGACCGTGCGAGGGTGTGCACACGCTTGAGGTTTCCGTGCACAGTTTATTCTTTTTACATAATTTTTTTTCTTTGAATACGAGACCAAATACGAGACCACGGGAAAAAAGTAACTCTAAGAGCCATGGATTTTTTTATTCAAGTTTCTAATTTATCTTGGTTCAAAGTATGCTATACTTTTTCAACATTGCTGTCATACAGTATACCGGTATTTATCATTTAATTGTTTGAAAACTCAGAAATTAAGAGTCAAGTTAGGAGAGCAGTTTTGTAAGGTTGGGTTAAGCACAGTTTTGTCGAAATCTGTTGTTCTCCGTCGAACTGTGGCATCGGAGAAAATGGTTTAAATGTATATTAACTATAGTATTCCGTTGTTGACTCACTACTGTAAGATCAGGGACTCAACGGACAAAACGTGTACTTGAATCTAGGTACGGAATGTAGGATATCCTTAATTACAGCCGCGGTGATCACGTTAAATAGAAATGTAGTGGTTAGGTTAAAATCTACAGCCTGGCGTCGCCAACCTAATGCCCAGATTACATTTACGAGAGCGCCGTGCGATGAACTTGTCCGTATGATTTTTTTTTTTTTTTTGAAATCGTAAGGAACTACGGGCTACGCCGAGTATGTCTACATTACACGGCCTTAAATCCGTACGATTCCATGCAATTTTGCACGGCCACCGTCTACCTCCGCTCAGACGCCGTACGAAGGGTATTACGTGTAATAGGTCCTATACGTGCACCGTACTGGCATCGCATTTCAAATGTATTCTAGGTTTTAGATAGTAAAGTTATAACCTTTTTGGAAAACTCCAGGTGAACAGGTGTTTTTGTGGGCAAAATGGTTCAATAAGTTCATTTCTAGTGAGAAAAATGACCTTCGTGTATGAGCATCAATTCTGGCTCTTCGGTCTAGCATGGCAGCAATTTGTTAGCTCAATAACATGGTACCTGAACTAACCCCGAAATGTACCAGTTGCAGTAGTTACATCAGAGATGGATTCTACGTAACCCCCCTTAAAAACACAATGAAAAACATATGGCACACTAGAGTGCCTTTAATTGTTATTAATGAAACTCTAAGTAGGTCGTTTTGTCTTCAATTTTGAAAATTGTAAATTTACCGATCAAAATAATTGTTGTAGAAATAAATAGTTGGCAGATTTGTGTTCAGCATTAAATTTCGTCCCATCAAACACCTGTTATTGAAAATCCTTTTTAATCTAATGAAATATCAATGCCTTAATTTGGGATACATGTAGATGTACTGCGAGGAAATCATGTAACGTAATCTGCGTTTTCATCGAGTGTGTGAGTCTTCATTGGTTGAAGGTGTCAGGTACTGAAGGACCCATTACCTGCTTGTCCGTTTAAATAGTTGAACAAATTACAATGTGGTTAGGATTTTCACGGAGATAGAGGAAAGAATTTAACTCATTGCAGACCCAGAGAGCAAATGCTGTTATTAACCCTAGTCTTCGAAAGAGATGAACAGTTTTATCTGGGATTGGTTAGTTCTAGACCAAACAAACACGCACACACTGCGCACATGCAGACACACATGTACACGTGCGCGCTTGAGCATAAAGTAAGACAGGAACGAAGTAAAAAATAATACGAAAGCAACACAAAGAATTAGGGATTATTTAAATATCTTCTAAGTTATTTATTTGTTTATTTATTTATTTATTTATTTATTTATTTATTATAGTCTAAGAAACAGATCAGGAGGAGTATATTTGACTCTTTTTTTTTCATTTTGCACAATTTCTACTAACACAGATCACCACCCCCACTGTAAGGACCTACTGCTGTAAAGCGATTGTCTTCAATTAGTTGCACAAATTGGATTTGGAAAACCAATACAGCATGAAGGGGTTTTAATTCTTCTATTTCTTTAAACAAGTTAAATTATTGGCTTACTGCTCCGTTCTTCACATAAGGCAAATTACCAGCAGACTTGGTAAGAAGGAATAAAACCAAGGAATGAAACCGACATCAGTGATAGAAACGTTGGCCATCGACAAATAAACAGTCCGAGTTCACCTTCTCTCCATCATAGATCAGATGACGTCAAATATGTGCATAACTTCTCACTGGACAGTAAAGAAATGTGTGCATAATTATCTGTGAATATCGAGTGAAAAAAAAGCAATCTGTTGCCCTGGTAGAGGGTAAAGTTCGCTTAGGGACAGTTAGTAACCCAGATCCAGGTCAATAAATGAAGACATGTTTATATGACCAGTTGACTAGGAATAAGATAATTACCATGAAGATCCGTAGAGCAGATAAAGCCATAGGTTCATCCACCCTTGCCTGAGACCCTTGCATAGCAATATCCCGGAACAAAGAAAAGGGGGAGGAGGGCATTCATTTAAAAAAAAAAATTCGAACGAGACGAGTGCCTCGTCAGTCACAACCTAGCAACAAACAAACCGTTATTCTTAAATAGAATCACGCGTATCTTTGTTTTTGTCGTGGTAATTATATGGGGGTCACGCATGACGGGTAAGAGGCATTGAACGTTGAAAGTTGGTTACTTAAATTAAAGCGGCAGAGATATGCAGTTGAAAGTGCAACACGTATGCGGAATTATTTGATCATGGACACGTTAATGTACCTCCTGTGCAAAGGCGCATGATTATAGGAAACAGCATCAAAGTGAGTACTAGTATTGACGCTTTTACGTGACTGTTTTTTAACAATGACCGTGTAAGGTTTTCTTAGCAAGTTACGCAGCTTAGAGCTGGTTCCTTTCTAAATTTTACTTAACCGTGGATTTGATTTGGAGCTACAGGAGCTCCTTGTTAGGGAACAACTATTGTGCTTCATTTGATTGGCTTGGGGAAAATAATACATGTAACTGTATCTACTGGGATATGTACGGAGATTTACGCTGCATTAATGGATCGAAAATAGAGAGAAAAGAGAGAGACATTTTAGTTTATTTTAAATTCGAAACGAGGCTCGTTAATTTTTCGCTTAGTTATACATAGTAAGAACACAATCTACGGGTCTCGGAATGGGAGGGGGGGGGGGGGCAGAAAAGTTTTATCTTCCCTAAAATTTAACATTACCTTTTGGAGTTTAATCCAGAAATTCATTAGTGCGGCTTATTTCATTACAATTTTTGACATACATGTACGATTCCTGGACACCAAGGTACAAATAAAGTTATTGTCTTAGACCTCAGTAATAATTATAATTTTTATATATTATTTAGTCCCAAAAAATAAGAGAATGTCATAAGAGATGACGTATTCACTGTACTCTGACATCGTTGCTTTAGGAAATGTTAAACACAACATTCATCTTTTTGCTCACTTGTAAATGAGATCTCATGAATACATTGTACCTACAGATATGTTGTCCTCGCTATGCAGAGAGTGCTTATCTATGGTGAATACGAAAGATAACTCTAGAAGTTAAGAAAATAATGCTAGGTCATTTAACCTAATGATAAGCATGAGCTATTGCTACAGGTAAGATACATATATATACGACCGTAGTCAGCTGATACATGTATCTACTTTAAGTCCATTTCTTACCCCTACAGAGTGCAGCTTTAAATGCAGCTTTAAATGTCTAAAAATTTCTTTATTTTACAGTTGTATTTGTGACTCGTTTTGTGTGAATTCCGTCTGTTTACCTTAAAACTCTTAAAACTCTTTTCTTTAGTTTTTTTTCGTAGAATATACAGTACAAACAGACATTTCAATATAAATGTGTTCAGCAGTACCTAAGACTATGTGACTGACACATTTTGTCTTCCACTACACTAGAGGCCGGCTACAGTAGAAAAAAACTGTCAAGAATAAGTTGTCACAGACATACATGTATCAAGCTAAAAGATCAATCTGTGGCCCTGATAGATAGAATTTAATCCCCCGCCTCCCATGACTAGTAGTCCAGCAATGGCATGAACCACTGATTACAAAAACTCAGTTCTACTGGTACGGCCGAAATGAAATAAAATAGTGTAAGCAGTAAGGCTTTACACTGTAGTGTCTTAATATGCAGCATTCTCTTTAGCTTTTCGCCTTCTATCTAAATATATTGTCCATGGATTGCGGTATTTGATGCATATTTATGGCTTACACCTTTACTTGTTAACGTTTGGAGACGTAAAACAACATTTACATGACATTCTTTACAAGCGTGAATCGGAACTATGGCTTCACGTGTATACAAGCATAGATAACAATTTTGATTTGAATAATGTGTATGGGTGACTTTATTACATTAATATAATGACAGTTTTCTCATTGATGTATTCATATTTATTACATACCCTTTTGATTGATATGATGAATTTCATTTTCATCCCGGTTCCTTTTGAACATTTTTCAATGTTTCAAAACATAATTGTTATCGAAAATATCAAAACTCGGTTTCATGCACGGAAATCTTTTAAGAGTATGGAAATGAAAATGGGAACAACAGAAGACTTGAAATACATTGAAAGGCTTGACTGGGTGTAGCGAAATCGTCTAAGTCTATCGTCACTGTCTGCATAACTCTACTGGGAGAGGGGGGTGCTCCAATAACCTTATTACATCATTGAAAGATCCGGAATTTTGCTAGGAGCGAGGGAGAAGAGAGCAAGAGAAACGACAAATAAAACGGTACACGAGGTCAATACTTATAAAGCATGTAAGACAGAATGGTGAGATTTTGCTTCATTTTGTCTCGTTTTTCTACTAATCCTTTTTTTTTTTGGGGGGGGGGGGGAGGCTCAGAAGCTAAGGGAGGGGCGTGCCCTCGCTGTGCCCGCTCGAAAACGCACGAAAAGCCAGTATATATACTCCACAGCAGTAGATCTACTGCAATCACACTGAAAACATACCTCAAACCTGCTCCGATTTCAGGAATAAAAGAGGTGTACAGGTATTTTCCCCGCTGTAACCATGCTTTAAAAAACTCAGTAGAAATGAAGCATAATGCTCCACCGCAGTTGTTCATTAAGTACTACGTTTCTGCTCCGGTTGCAGGAGTTGTCGAAGTTTTTGAAGTATACCCTTCCCCTGACCCACCATATAGGATTGAGTGCAGGATTTCTGAACCATTAACTCATAATTTTAGTATATGGTGTGTGTTTGTGTGTTTAACGAAACTTAAATTGATAATATTCTGCATTGTAGATGTTGCCAGTCAAACCATCGTGTCTCGGACGCCTGAGGGGTGGTATGAGCAGGAATGCAGTCCTCAAAGTGATTTGCATCGGCTGCATTGTTACTGGACTTGCCAACGTAAATACCCTGTTTTCCAGTCTTTCGGGTAGGTTCTGCATTCCATAAAATACAAAAACTTATTGTCAGGTAATACGTAAAACCAGCCTGCATATATATGTGACGACAATGTTGTCGTTTTTGCCTATATCTCTATAAATGCCGTTTATCACTCTGTTACTATAGTTTGCTATCTGGCTGTCTTTTTGTCTGATTGACTTTTCTCTCCACCGCCTGTCACCTTATTAAGTGGATCCGCATTTAATCTAAACAGATGGATTTGCAATATACTATGGAATTGAATCGCAATTATTTCTGCTTATTTCTGCTGTGACTGTATCTGTTAAAATAATCTCTGCGTTGTTTCCAGCTTGACATAAAGACAATGACCTGGCCTCAGTTTTATTTATGTGGAATATCTTCATTTCAGTGACCAAAGATACCCCATTTGCAAGCAGAAAATCATTACACTTTCAAGTTGAAAGCGATGAAACGAAGATACTTCAACGTCGCAAGACAAGGGTAGAAAACCAATGCGCAGCTGCAAATAAACCGCTGCTTTCGGCGGAAAATGCAGCAATGTCTGTAAAAGGTGAGCAAGTGGAAGAAAGAGCAGCGGAACACAAATATCCCACTTGGATAGTGAACGATGAAGGAACAAGAGCGCTGTACTGTATCGTACCAAAGACTGGCTCTACAAATCTCCGCCGGATTTTCGCGGAAGTTAAAAGTCGCAAGGAGAAAAAGACGGAACTTTTTGATTGGTCAAAAATGACACCAGTGAAATCGTGGCATTTCGGATTCGATTTTCTCATGCAAAACAGCAAAAGCCGAATCGCTGAGATACTACAGAGACCGAACAGCATTAAAATTCTTAGTGTTCGTCATCCATTCGAAAGATTAATTTCTCTTTACAAAATGATATTTGAAGGAAATCGCTATGAAAACAAAACAGAAACTTTTATTCAAAAAGTGACTAATGGAGTGTCCTCCTTGATCAGACGATATTTAAACCGTCCTTATGACAAATTAAACATCACATTTCCGATGTTTATCGAGTATATAGTTTACCATGGCAAATGCGTAGAGGAAGGCAACTGTACAGTTAGCTGGTATCATGCGCACTGGAGTCCAATATGGCGGATGTGTCGTGTCTGTTCCCTAGGCTATGATCTCATAATGAGAATGGAGACTTTCGACCAGGATCTGCCCGAAATTTTCAGGCTTACGAATATTACAAAATCAACCATTTACCCTGAACAATGGAAAAGGACCAGTAAAGGGTCAATGAAGAAATATTTCTCACAGCTTTCCGATAAGTTGATCGAGGATCTAAAAGAAATGTATAAAATGGACTTTAAATTGTTTGGCTACGACTATTCTAAATCAGACGTGTTTATTGACTGAATAGACTTGTGATAATCTTAATGACCGTAATGTTAAACGACAGACACAGTAAGAGTACAAGGGCAGGCCCCTTATTTATGCTACCCCTTTAAGCTTTTTTCCATCTGCACGTTCCAAACAAAATGAGATAAGCGTGTCCCCTTTGTAAAAACTTGGAAGCTGGGGCAAATGGTCGATCGAAATCTTTAATTTAACTTTAAAAAATTAAAGAATTGCGTTTTGAGCGGAATTCATTGGTACTACTGAAAAGTGATAACACAATACAAAAATGTGTGGGATCGTCAAAAAAAATGCCAAGAAACAGAATGCGATAGGTGTGACGAAATAAGAAGTGGCGAAAATGTGCTAGGTGCGACAAAAGAGCCAGTGCAGAGATTCGGTGGATGGGAAAGGCCTAACTTACCATTATTAGGTCTCCATTACATGTGTTGCACTTGTTAATATTAGTAAAATAATAATGATTATTATAAAATTGGCATTAAACTCGATGTTCTATCCGAAACTTTGCTTTGTGGTAATACTTCCTTCATTCCCTACGTCATCAAAATCCATAATAAAAAATACAACAGAAACGTATATTGCCATCATGAGCTCTTGAAATAAACGAACGTTACTTTGGAGTGCTAGTATGTTTAAGACATGATCACATTAGATGCCATTTGTAAGAATAAATGTATTCGAAAAGATATAGAATAAAACATATAACACTATTTGACGTCGATTCCTTCCATATGCGCCAATTCAGATTATAATTCTATAATCCTTTATTCATGTGTTCACACCAGAGTTAGTTGGTGAAAATGTTCAGAGATAAATGATAAAACATAGACTGTCAGTTACACAAATCTACAAGTTATACAACTTTCAAGTATTGATCTTAGTCGTGAAAATTATCAGTGATGAACGTTACTTAGTAAATAGTTGTTTATTTACGAGTATATGTATCCAAAAATGTTACGAAATGTAGGCCCTACTGTACTACTTTTAAGTTGGAATTTTGATTTTCTAAAATCAAATTGTTTTTGAAGTTCACCTCGTCTGGATGTCGTACACTGTAAAAACAGTGCTTAGCATTTAAATACATACAACATACGTTAAGCACCTATACGCATTTAGAAATATGTGTAAAAGCTAAGCACGTATAGCTTTTCAAGCGTTTCACAGAAGAAAATGGTAGACACGTTGGCAGTGTTACACGTTTAGCTATGTGCTTAGCTTCACCGGTATATGGATCTGTAATAAGTCTATCACAAGCTCAGCACATTGGCTAAGCACTTCCCCTGCTAAGCGCGTGAGGCCGCTAAACATATGGAGCTGCTATAGGTGTGGAATTCCTAAACGCGTGGAGCTGCTGAACAATACCCTCTATCAAGGCCGCAGTTCTTGGGGACATTTTTTGCTGAGGCGACATTAGACCAAATTGACTATCTATTTATCTAGAGACATATCTGTGAAAAATCAATCTGTGTCCCTGGTAGTGGGTAGCTGAACAACAAGTTTAGCTTTTCAAGCTTCTTTCAGAAGAAATAAAAAATGTTAAACATTCTTAGAAGTGTCGCACTTTTAGCTATGTGATTAGTTTCGGCGACTAGAGCGGTGCAAATATTCGGGCTATCGGTACCGAAATGACCAGCATGTGATGAAAGCTTAAGTAAAGTATTATAATGAATACCCCACCATCATCCTGATGTTATATTGTTCATTACTTCCGGAAAAAAATAATAGATATCAATACCGTAACGCATTTTATCAAAATATGGAGAAATGTGTTTTAAAGTAAAAATGATAGTTGTTTAGTGCCTTTAGAGAACTAGTGAATTTTCCTAAACTGCTTTTCAGAAATACATTCTAATAAACTTCCTCGCAAGGTCAGCTAACACAAGGATGAATAAGTACAGCTGTAAAGGTAATAGTGGAAAGTCAACGATGTTGACAGTTCACGGTGCCCTGTTATAGAAAGATATATCTATAGCAGTTAAAGATGACCGTGAGTTCGTGTGTGTGTGCGTGCGCGTGTGTGCGACTAAAACAGTTGAAACCCTTAGCACCTAAAAGTTAAACAAATACACCCTACATTTATAAGCCGTCAAACGCGTCATACTGCTAAACACAAGCGTGTAACATGTTAAGAAGCTAAGCATGTTAGGAGCTAAACGCGTGGAAAAAGTGAGACAAAACAGGCGCTTAGAAATGTGTTTAGGAGCTAAACACTGTTTTTACAGTGTAGGACAAATTAATGTGCCTGCTAAACAGTAGTTTTTGAACAGCTGTTTCTTGTTCAAAGCTAGGTCACACGTAACCCTAACAGTTGACATCACGAAAATGTGGCATTGTTTTCGCTTACACTGGATTCCGTAGAGCTATTCCATATTGAGGCTCTAGAGACGATGACGTCACATAAAGGTGAATCTCGGGACAATTTTGACCCAAGGTACCCGTCACCCTAAATATGCCAACAGAAAAATGGGAGTAATTTCCTCGGGCTCGGCAATCAAACCGATATTAGTGTGATAAGAAATGCAAAGTATCCCAACCAGAAATTATCCCATTAAATGGGAGGGTCAGTGTTTAACAGAAATCATATTTTGGTTTTGGTTGACTTAGATGCAGATAATGTGCATTTGGCATTGTTATTATTTGACATTTGCCCTCATGAAGTGAACTGTTTAATGCGAATTTCATGCGGTGTTTGGAATCAACAGAATTCCTTGGATTCTCTCTCTCTCCCCCCCCCCCTCTCTCTCTCTCTCTCTCTCACACACACACACACACACACACACACACACACACACACACATCAACATTTACTGTTTGATTAGTCATACTTCTAAAATTTTCTGGCAAAACAAAACTGATTTCTTTTATAAAAATTACAAAATAAATATCACCATCCTCACAAAGGAAAAAACGTCTATCAGAACTAAGTAACTGTCTAATTAAGGATCATATATTTGTACAGTAGATAATACCAAATGGTTACAACAGTTCTATAAAAGATCAACTACACAACTGTCACTACCGTGTAAACAGACAAAACTGAACACAAAAACAAATGAATAGAGTGTGGTAAAGATCATTCATCAAGATAGAAATAAGCAAACAGTCCGTGCATAAAAACCATCATAGCGACCATCATCATAAAGAATGAGTGACCAAAGGGACTATCCTTTGTAATGTACATAAACAAATAAAGTATTAAAGTGATTAATCAAAGAGCGCTCGGGTAAAGGGCAAGTGGACAGGCCTAGAGTGGTAACTACTAATATATCATGTAAACAAATTAATTTAAATAAACAGTAAAAAATACCAAATAAATAAACAAATAGATAGATAAATAAATAAATACAGTGTGAATGAATTAACCAGATAATAAATAAATAAATAAATAAATAATTTTTATGAATTTATTTTACCAATAAACAAAATAAAGTAGACAAGCCGTCCTAGCAGCCCTTGCTCTTTAAATAGTGACCGGCGACCTTACACACCAAAAATATATATACAGTAGGCCTATATGTCATGAATAATAATCGAAGGGATTTTACATATATACACACACAAACACACATACACACTTATACATGTAGTTCATGCTTGTACATACTCTGATATCAGAACCATCCTCAAAAAAAAAACGACAATCTTAATCAGTGTCAAATAAGACAAAAAAGTACTTAATCAAGAGACATAAAAATAAACACATAAATATTTTGCATACAAGTATTGCCCCACTGATAAATAATAAACGACCTTGGTGCTCTTTACAGGACACACCTGTGTCTTACTGCACGAGACAGGTACGTGGTCAAAGTACAGAGGTGAAATCAAAGAGGAGAGGGGGGTGCTGTTACTGAGACATTGACTGCTGATATGAATTAAATAAAAATATTTCCCCTCCGCGTTTCGAAATAAGGAACTGGAAATAAAATGAAGACAACAGTAACAAACGGAGACATATGTGGTCTGATCTGTGACATTTTCGTCCCTAAAATCTTTGCGCTGATCAAAAACGGTCGTTCTCTCAGTCGCAGGCTGACCCCGGAACATCTTCCATCTAGATCCGCATCTGTCGTGAAGATGCCAATGCAGGCTTTGTTCGTGCCACAACACATAGCCACACCTTACACGGACCGAAGTGACGCAGGTAAACCAGAGGCATTTACGATTAAAATCTTTGGAATTCATTATGGACAATGATTTTTGTTTTATGTACAGCAGGCCTGTCCGGTTCCTGTGAATCTAGATCCGATTTTCTCACAAATTGCCGATTGAAGTGGAAAGATAAGAAGCTAAATGGCCAGCAATTTAGTCGCTTTCTGTGAACATTGCAATACAGGGTTCCTGTGTATGCGTATCATTTGACCATCGTTTCATTGCGGAGAGGGCTGATATCAATTGTTTTTGTAGGATCATTTGGCTCTTTGATCTGTGCAATTGAATTCTGGGCAGTTCGTAATAAGATCATATCTAGAATGAACGAAAGAATGAACGAAAAAACAAATAAATAAATAAATAAATAAATAAATAAATAAATAAATAAATAAATACGGGCACATATAAATAAATAGATAAAAAATATGCAATGTAATAAGATCAATAAAAAACATATTAAACGTCTAGTGTGTCACATTTGGTATTTTCCCCATATCGAGGACAATAATCTGATAAAGATAAGACTCTTTGCCTCATATGAATAATTTTCTAGAATAAATTATCGACAGGACGCAAACGGAAAAGGTCAATGTATATACATGTACATGTAGGTCCTACCATAGCCAAAATCTCTAATCCCCAATAGAAGTCTCTTCACGTAGACTCCATGTAAAGCAATCGAATCACCGATGGCTAAGAAAGTGTTACAAGTAAAAACATGGGCAAGTAAGACAGAGACAAATGAAAATGCATTTTGTTTTCTAAGACCTGCGGTGCATGATTAATACAAATCTATGCAGTTGTTTGCACGCATGGTAATCAAAATACTTAGACTAGATCGAGGAATTACGGTATTTCACAGCGAAGCATAAGTAAATTTGCTTGCATTTATGTTCTACGTGTACTGGTGATACATACGTATATATAAAAAAACAGATGGATAATAAATATCTAATGACCATGGTTATTTGAATGCATGTACATGTAGCACCATTCCTGGACTTGGTGCGTGGTGAAGATGAACAGGGTGATCAATAAAAATCAGAATGCATCGAGTAAGAATTAAAGTATGCAGGTAATTCATGGGTCAGATTAGCAAACTTATGAGTGTATATCTTGAATTAAAGCAGCTTTTTCTCCAACTAAATTTTATTTTTGATATACAGACTGTAACGAACGGAAATCTCAAATGCTATAATGTCTCATTTCCCATAATCAAATCTTTAATGTTGTCTGCAAAAATAGAGGGTTTGAGATGGACATTAATGTTTTCAGCATATTTAGCAATGCAAATCTACACACCAAGTATATGTGTAAGTGACCAAAGCAACAATGCACGGTGAGCTGTTATGAAAACCAACATGCACTAGCACATGTAGCAAAACGAAAATGGGCCAGTATCTGCGACCTGTCCTTGTACAACATGTAATACAAATCTACATGTACAGACACTCTCAAAGGGTTGTCTTTTTTATGAAAAAGTGGACCTCTCATTCGCTTTTATTGACTTTAGTTGAGAGTTGGCACAGAACCTAGGTCAAAATTGTACTTAGAGTAGAACATACCCAGCCAAAAAGACGATTTTGTCCGCCCCCTTCCAAGCTTAGTGCTACAATATTGTTACAGGCCTAAAGAATACACCGGTAGGCGCCAGCGTTTGCACAGATGCAAAGAAACCAATAGTGCTAACACTTCCCTGCAAGCAATGAAAGCTATACAGGATAAGGGTTGGAACAAGGATATTATGGACACACAGCTGTTATTATTTTTCCCTTATAAAATCAAACATTAGAAATTCGTCGGTAACCAATTCACAGCATTTAACCTCGTCACAGCCGCGTGTCGTTGAGGCCTGGATACTAAGTCTGCTGACGTCATACCTCGTGCGATGTCGGGGCAGAGTTCGTATACTCAGCTATAATATATGCCGTCCGTGACCTCTCCGTCTGGTATCTGATATGCCAGACCATATTTGGATGTGCCTTGCATTTTTTACGTTGCCTTTTATGTAGCCTTACCTGAACCCGGTACAGCTATGAATAGACCAGTCTATTTGTTTTTTAAACAGTAGTAAAGAATGACTGTTACGGATTTTGATGACGTCTTGACAAAACTACACTTTTTACTTCTTGTTTTTTATGAATTTGTTCATTTATCAACAATATGACAGTTCCTGTGGTCGAAATACAGAAAGGAAAAAAGTAAAGGCCATGATCTGAACAGATATTGGAGGTTTTATAAACAACAAATTCATTAAAACCGTAGCTTTCATACCGTACCATTCTTCGCTCACGTGTCCATTTGATCTATCAGGAAATATCATTGTTAAAACCATGTCATAAAGTTCAATTAGTGAACATGTTCTTCTAGTTTAATGTTCAAGAAGGGAAAGTCATTTTTATATTACTAGGGCTTTTTTTTTCAATTTAATATTTAGTCATACGTCCTCAAAACTCATATAACGTATCATGGACTGACTAAGATTATCTCCACGGACGCGGTTTACTGTTACTATTGGTCAGCAATAAAATCAAATGTGGTCACTTTTGAAGACATGCAGCCGTCAAAAACTGTACTTTTATCGTCCGATTCATCTATAAGTTAAGAGACCGTCAACACGGAGCAATGAAACACCCTTCACGCGGAATTACCTGGCCACGACCGCGGCACCCACCGCAATATTCTCGGCAGCGTTTACCGGCCAACACTGAGCATTTGACTTTCGTTCTTTAAAAAAAAAAAAAAAACTTAGCTCTTTGTAATTGTTATAGATTCATAGAAATAAACCTTTTCTCAAATGGCGAATCCTTAGTAAATCCATATGGTATTTTAGAGCTACATGTATATAAAAGAAATGGAAACAGGAATAAACGAAAGCCATCTTGTCCAATTGACTGTTATATTTATAAGACAACTTCCTCGATTGATTTTTGTTTGTTGAATTCTTCAGAAAATTCAAGAATTTGCTTACATGAAAAATTCAGTTTTCTGATGTAAGCAAAACAACAACAAAAAGGTAGATAGAAATAAACAAGTACATAGAAAAAATAAATTAAAATGAAGATATGTAAACAAAAAATAAATCAAAACATTAATGGAAAAGGTCAGCGCCGAACAGCAGTCGGTTGCCCTGTACAGAGCAAGCATGACTCAGCAAAAAACTAGTCCCTGATGTCTGCCACGGAGACACATTAGAATTTGTACAGTTACATCAATATATACAAACAACATCCCGTCCGATATCAATCTCAAAACAGGTGCTGGCATCCCTGTTATATTTAAAAACCACTTCTGATGAATGGAGCTGATACAGGTGTCGGCAGCAATAATTGTTTGCACAACTTAGTCATGGTGTCTTAAATCCTGGGTATGTCATGCGCAGCACGATGTTTCACGGTTGGTTGAGGCGGGGAAGGGGAGGGGGGAGGGCATGTTCACACTCGTGTAACGAGTTTGCCTTTGCATCGATTCAAATCATGTACGTTTCAAGTGATCTCATCTGATAGCAAATATATGAGAAATATAGCCCAATCACCCCAATACAATCATTTATAGTTTTTTCGTTAACTATATGCGGTGAATCCACCGTTTTGAAAGCAACCAGGGGTGTTTAAAGAGAAATCGGTTTCATTAAGATCCCTTCAAAAACAATGTGTCTGAGCCCCGTGAGATGCGCCTCTAGAGATAGGAGTGTTTAACATGAGATATGCAAGATAAACAGGTAACAGCAGGAAGCACGCGAAGTCGACCCCCTCTCTCTCTTTCTCGTTCTCTCCCCTCCAATGAAACAGCACAATGAGTCATCAGTTAAAAATACCCTGGTACCTGTGGGACCCGAAGAATATTAGTGTGAGACGTTGGGGACTGTCATTAGAAGTCCTATCGCCGGCGATCTGGGCGAACACCGAAGAAGAGAAGAACGCTTTCGAGTTTTTCTTGCTAGTTCATACTTTATCTACCTCATATTAAGACGAACACAAAGGAATCAATAGGACGTGAACTGATACTTGTATTATTGCAAATTGGACTGTGATTTTTTTCTGGACTATTTTGTTCTCATTTTCTCGTCAGTTGTCTCGGTAAAGTGACTTAGTCATCCCACAAAAGGAGACGACGAGATTCCCAAGGAAATCAAGATGGAAGGAAATCTAAGATTGCTCAGGAATATAGTGTTTCTAACTTTGTTTGCCTTGAGTGGTGTGGTGAAAGCAATACGTGACGGTAAGTTCGCAGTATATATTACGACGACTTAAAGCATATTACATATTTATTGAAAATATTACAGGGGTGGCATGGATGGAAGCATTCTTTTGAGACTTCCGAAAAAAAGTCATATATCCTCTAGTTTACTTTGACGGTCATCTATTTTTTTTTCTGTTGGGGACGGTCAAAAATGGATGATAGAAGACTCTCAGAAAATATCTCTCGATCCGCCTCTGAATAATGTGTATAGATGTATACTTAAGCCAATTACTAAAACTGATAATTTACTTATGCCATTAATTATTTTATACCTAAATATGGACCCAGCTTTGTATAATGGACTCAAGGATACATTAAAGTGGTCTTAAGATTTCGTAAAGCGCTTAATATGATTGTTTCGTAATCGTTGGTTCTGCATCTATGGGTCTACATGCTCGCATAACTTTCATTCGATTTAATGTGAAAAATAAGTAGACAATAGAATTCTTCATAAAAGTGCACGCAGCAACCGACAGGTCATATATCAAGTACAACAAGAAGCCATTTTCAACTCTTTATGGGGTTGGGTCCAATATGTAATTAGTAACTAAGAACAAGAAATTCAGCGATGCCCGTGAGATATGATTTAAAGTAACAAATTCAGTGCGGCATTGTTTAAGAGCGGAAACATTTGGTATATTACATAAAGTCACACTGTAATTACCTTTCTAATGACGATAATGGGAGCGCCTGACTCACCCTCTTCACAAAGATCTGTGTCGCATGATGTTAGATAATTACATTAACACATCAAATGATTGTATTTCACAAGATCTTTGTGAATAAGCCTTTGCTTGGGAAGATTTTATCGCATAATTTGGCTACTGCCTTAAACAAAGACGCGGGCAAGACCGACACGTTCCAACAGTGTTTCAGGTGCTTTACCTTTCATAATATATCAATGATGTTTTTCGATAGGGATGGAATGACGTTTTCCTGTTTTTCCTTCCTCTGAGTCGGAAGAGTGCGCGTTATGATAGCCATCTATGGTGAATATGAAATTATTTTTCTGGCCATAAATTACACAGTCATCAGGGTTCTCATCCCTTATTTTCTTGCCTGTTATCTCAAGTTAAAATTCGAAGAATGTTAAAGGGATTGCATGTGGGAATCCCATGTAGTGATGCAGCAAATGTTTTCTATTGAAAACAATAGAGGTCCATTGTTAAATAAATGAAAGAAAAAATGCCTCCATGTCGATCTTCACTGAGTTTTTTCTTGTATAATTTTTTATGTCTTTGGGAAGCCTCATGCGGATTTTTTTGGCTTAACAATGAGTTGGGTAAAATGTAGTGATTAAGTGTAGGCAGCCAACCGTCTAGCTCGGTACAAGATGGTAACTGTTATCTTCTTGTTTATGTACTTTTTTGCATCCACACAATTTTTTATATATTAGTAACGCCTGTTCAGGAAAAATTTCTTACCCGTGCCCATTTTTGTAAAACTCTTTTACATAACTTGCGGTAGGGAAGGTGAGACAAGATTTTGCACATGACAAGAAATCCCGGCCAATTGTTTGTTTTCCAAAATCTAAAACATTCCAATTTGTGATTTATTTACAGGCTGTTTCGTTATGCAACACCAAATCGCCATATAATTTAACATAATATAAATTATGTTTTAAACACACGAGATGTATATAATTTTCCTTCATTGTTTTATCTGTTCATGTTCCCCTCACTTCATCTTCGTCACGGAACAGAATATCGCGCCAGCCAGCTGTGGTTTTCGGTGCCCGTTTGCCCACTGTTATAGATATATCACCCAGGATTTATGACTTGGTTACAAGATCTCACAAGCCGTTCATTTTTTTTTTTTTTTTGTTTTAACCTTAATTTACCGTTGGGATATTAATGGGTGACATTCTTTTACCGACCACATAGGGCCTACCTTTATCATGAAAAATATGTGGTGTTTTGGGGCTGATGTAGAAAATGAATTTCCCGAGATTCTCAGTCAAAATAATACAATGCTACGTTTTCAAACTCTTTCTTTGGCATCTGGAGATTGAATGTGTAGTTTGACATTTTCATTGAGACATGCTTCTGCGTTCTGTCTACTTTAGGCTATAATTTTTGCTTGTTTTTTTCTTCAGGTACCTGTGGACTGTGTTTAGACATTCGCGACCAGGGCCTCAAATGTCCTGATACAGTTAGCTGTTCCATATACTTTGAGTGTAATTTCGGGAGGTGGGTCGAGAGGCGGTGCCCCAGTGGGACTTTCTTCTCCTCCGCCTCACAGGAATGTGGCTTCGTGTGCGACATTTCCCCCACCTGGTGGATAACCTCATCATCAACAACTACGACGCAATCCACAACTTCTACAACTACAACTACGACACCTACAACGACAACGACATCAACAACCACAACTACTACTCCAACCACAACAACGACAACAACCCCAACGACAACAACCACACCGACGACAACCACCAAGCCAACAACGACCACAACGACGCCAACAACAACCACAACACCAACTACAACTACAACGCCAACAACAACCACGACCAAGCCAACCACAACTACGACCAGAACGACCATATTTACTGTAACTCAAGAAACTACCGAGTCGTCTGTAAATGAGGACTTAAGCAACGATATCCCTCCTCAGACTCCTCACTTCGAGAAGAGCACAAACCCCACTCCAACCAATGAGAAGGAGTCTAAAGAGGCAGAAGATGACAGACATCTCTACATACTCATAGGTGGAGCTTTAGCTGGTGGGCTTATCTTGGTGGCCAGTTTTATCATTCTTGTCATTGTCCTGGTGCACAAAAGGAAGAGAAATAGATTGTAAGTATCAAGAGGAAGGTTTTAATTGCACATACGATAGACTTATAAACTTGAAAGAATAAACAACTTTAGCACGGTGAAAAACATATAGGGCATATCTCTGAGGTTTTGATCCCACTTCTGATACTACACTAAAACTTCTTTAATTAAAACGCTGTTTACCGAGGCTAGTTAACGCGTTTTTAATTCGTGTTTCGGTCTTAGCGCCATCTCTTGTTACTTTCGACTTCACTGAAGTTGGGAAATTGAAAATTTTGAAAATAAGCCCCTTTACCATTTGATGGCTATATTCACGTTAAAGTGGAGGGGGGTATACCGTTTTTAATAATCGACTTATAATTTATGAATGCAGTTTATGTGAATGACACTTCAGTGGCTGCATTTAATGAAACATATATATATATATACTTGGCAAACATACTTGGATTCTTGATAACAGATTTATTTGGAAATATTGTCACTAAAAGAGGACATCTGACGATTATATTTATGGTTTATCTTTTTTTAATCCACAGGCAAAGAGAAGTCAAGGCACAGAAGTATCAATATGAATCCACTCTTGGACGCTCTGGCCATGGGTATAAAGGACCTTATCTGGAGATGGACGATCGCAGCGTGGTAAGTTGTAGTCAATAGGTCAATAGCAAGATATTTTTTCGTGCGGTGGGAGATTCATATTTGGGTTATTTTTAAGAAAGACGTGTAAGATTCTTTCTAAGAAAGAGATTTTATTATTGTGCAGTTTTGTGATATATTCTGTTTGTCATATTCAATGTTTTGAATTCTTACAAGAAATAATTACCTCGCGTTTACATCTTTGTATCACATGAAAAGTAAGCGTATATCAACGAAAATGTTTTACTTAGTCATATATGTGTAATGTTAACTGTTTTCTCTGCCGTCTATGTACCGACACAGTATGTTTCAGTTTCGTTTCTGTTTCACTTTCAGATCACGATGACACCCAGCACCTTACACAGGGACATGGCCCCGTACAGAGGTCATCGCACCGGTCCCCTCCCCTCCATCTCACGTGAGGAGCCACGGTACATCCTTCACAGGAACGCTCTCAGCCGCAGTACTGACGTCCTGTACGACGATTACACTAACACTTCTGATGAGGCCGCGTCCGTGGACAGCTTGGAGATGAGAACCACCCCCAGGGGATTCCGTCCAAGATACGACGACACCCGATCTGTGTGCTCAATGGCCTCTAGCCGTCCCGGCGGAAGGGGACCCCGTTACATGGATAGAAGAAACCCCCAACCTCACTACAACGGATACGATGCCGGGTATTACAGAGCCACGCAGAGTCTCCAGAGGAACGTCCATAACCCGGAGAGATACCCCAACGGCCCAAGTCGCGGAAATTCTCCAATGTTCTCGCCTGTGTTTGAGAGTGGTCTCGCAACCATGCCACGTGAAGAAGTGAGGAAACCGAAAAGACAAAGACAAAGGAAGCCACGTGACAGCGGCCCACATGACATGTTTGTGTTCAGCGAAGACTGCGTCAGTGTTGCCAGCACCCTCGATCTGACGGAGCCCCAGACTGAGAACAAGCAGTTCACTTCGGCAATCACTCTCCCAGAATGAGCAGCTAATATAGGGAAGGACTGAGCAAGTAGTTCACAGCTGAGAGAGTAGGCCTACCGACCTCCGGAAAGTGCCGAAAACAGCCGGAGAATGTGAATAAATGGCCCGGGAAACACAAAGAATGTCTCGGAATGGAGATTTTGTTGCTCTGGAACAAGTAACAAGAGTTGGAATATTTTCAACTTGAATTTGCATTCCCACTTGTGGCCGTCCTAGCGCCGGGCCTTATGCCTCTTCACACATTTGAACATTAAATGAAAAAGTAACGTTTTCGAGAACTGAGAACGAAAAATATTTAATGTCTGTCATTCTACACAATGGGACCGAGACAAATGGGCATACATATCTGAAAGTTCAGAAGTTAACGGTTGAATAATTACGTCTGTTAAATGCAGACATGTATATAGTGATCATGACTTTTTAGTAGCAGTAGAATTAACGTATTCGAGACAATGAGCGCATTTTGGTTGGCATTTGGTAAAACGGATCCAGCCTTATTTGGCTAGAAATGCACATACCTTGCTGCCTTTGTCATATATCACACGTCCTGCCTACATGCTTGGCATTTGTGTGTCGCGAGTGAAGCTGTGCTAAATCACAAGTTCAAGCCAACTGTCGTTTTGCATTTATATATCTATATATCGTCATCTAAACCATTATCATTCAATTTACTATCTTTCAGGAATAAATATGTATCTACTTGTATATAAAAACTGAAGTTGTTTTGTGCCTTACACTTTGTGTACGATTCTTTTTTTTTTTTTTTTTGTGCGTTTATTGAAGGTAAAAGTAGCGCTGGTCAGACAAACGTGTGCAAAACACAAGGATAGGCAGAAATTCATGTTGAATGATCACGTGCAAGAAACGTGAACACAAATTTAATTGTAACTTTCACGTGCGTGGGGGGTATTAAGAATCGTGTGTTGTCAGGGTTATGTTCAGAAGAATTTTAATTTGGCTGAGGAGCATTTAATAGTTAACGACAATATATGGGTTAGATATTTGCCGTCCTATTTGTAAACAACACGCGCACACGTAGCTTTATTCCGTTCTATTCCAAAAGCACACACGTGTTCTTCTTTGTTTTGACTTTGTTTGTGAGCGCGCGAGCGCGAGCGTGTGAGAGAGAGAGAGAGAAAGAGAGAGAGATTAGTTTCTCATGTATCATGTAAAAGAGCCAAATCTATCTTGTCACAATTGACTTGTATTCTGGCCCTACTATTATGGAGAATACCAAAATGGCAAAGATAACCATTAATTTGTCGGCTAAATTATGTTAATGGTGATATACTCGTAGACACGCCTGTGATTTGTACGATGATTAGGTGTCTGCGTGGCTGGGTTTAAATCGGCTCACTGCGTTCCTCTGCAGACAACTCTGACACCGGCAAAAGATTATCTAAGGGGCGGTTCATGTGCATCTTTACCGTTCTAAGTCTTTTTGATGTGGTGGAAATTCTATTCTCTCCCTCACGTTTTCACCAACTTTGCACAAACTCAGTATTTGCAAAAAAAGGGACTGACATAACATTCACGCTTCCATTTCACAATTCAGTGACCTAAACAGATCCCACCCTTATCAGGCAATAAGAAAAAGGCGCTTTGCAATACCTTATAAAAAGACTATGCCATAAAAACGACCGCTTGTTGTACTACTGTTTTCTAACAATTTATAGATAAGTTAAAACGGCAAATCCCCATGTGTATTGGTAAAATATCTAGATCGAAATTTAACTAAGACACATTCGCAGAGCAGCAAATGCAGAGTGGAATGTGAACGAAGCGCATAGCTATCGGCAGTGGTCACACCAAACTGACCACAACTGACCACAACAGGACGGTGCAACGGCCACATCTGATCCCCCCTTGCATGACAGTCCTCGTTAAGACTGAAAGAAGAACAAAGGAAAGGTTGTCTAGATCAGTAACAAAATATTTTAATCTTTGGTGGAGTAACTTTAATGCGCCATAATTTGCAGGCTCTTTAACCAATTTAATAAGTTTACTTAAACACCTTTAGCGAAACATTTGGTTGATTTGTGCAAAAAAAAAAAAAAATGCCGACTCCGGCCAGGCACGAGCATAAGCAGCAAATATATAATCAATCACGCTATGGCTTCCACCAAAGGTAAATGGGGACTGTGATCTTACGTAAGCCTACTACATGTAATAATGTTAGCCGACTAAGCTGCACATCACAAATAATTGAAAAGACAACTAGCCTCTACTTTCCCGTCCAAAAACAAGACTAAGCTAAGCCTGAAGTTCTTCATACCGTCTGCTACTTACTGTGGTGACCTCAGAAAATTTAGGCACGTCTCTTTTATTTTTCGGGAGAATATAGTTCATCAAACGCTCTTAGCATTCGCGATTAACTGAATTTATTTTGAAGCAATATAAATAAAAAATGTACTTAAGACGGAAGATAACAGCCGATTTTTTAATTAAAACTAAAACAAACACATGATGCGACACCATGCACGTTGTACGTAGAAATCAAGTTATAAATATGTTTCTCTCCATTAAAATACACATCTGCGTGCATATTTTGCTCACGTGGCCAGTCTGGCAAATTCATTATTTGGCGACCGTTTGATTTTTTTCCATTTTAAATAAAATTTTGAGAGTATGCCTCCACAATGTCCACAAACGTGCTAATGAACTACCATGTACATTCAATGACAATATAGTAGAAAACTTTATTTGGAGAGAGAATTTTGTCATCAGCAGTGCTGACCAATAGCTAATTGCACAATACAATCACAGAACTATATGATTTTCGTCACTATGTCATGGACTTCAGCAAACATTTGGAGATGCCCAGAACGTATATTTTGTCTAAAAAGATAGCACCTAGAAAAACGGTCACAAGTATTAATACAGCCATGTATGTTGTACCGTCTACCACTCTACCAGGGCGACAGATTGATTTTTCACAGATGTTCACAGATATGTCTCTAGATAAATAGACAGTCATTTGGCTCTGTGTGGATTTTTCCATTTTTCCCTATATAATCTGCCGCGCTGGTAGAGGGTATGTATGTTGAAGGTTGACAATATTTAAAATGAGTTTACTTTGTAGAGCATTGTATTGAAGTTTTGTGCACCTGACCAGGGATAACCTGGAAATATCCCTTAAAGTAGACCCATTTAAGGGGTCTCGATCCTTAGAAAACCTCAAAAGCTATAAAGTATTTACATATAGGCCTACATGTAGTTCGAATATAAATTATATATATGTAAAACAGAAGCAATTATATATATGGTAAGAAGCCCTGCTTGGCTTATTGATAATTACGCTATATACAGAAACGTTTGTTTCTTTGTCTTTCTTAATGTGGAATGCTAAATGGAGAATTTGAAATACTGCACCTCCGCCACTGTTCTGGTGACCTAGTTCGGAGACGATTATTTATAGATTAACGACACTTGCAAATTTTTGGCAAATGTTTTTCTAGCACTGTCAATGGACTCCAGACCACAGAAAATAAATATTCTGAGTATAAAATGAAATATTATTACAGAACTTTTGTGGTTCTGACTTCAGATTAATGCCACTCGATGATTGAATAAAAAAATGCAATGTAATCCTATAAAGTTCACTTTTAAATGATACTAACAAATTTTCGTGATATCACATGAAGTCCGAATAACCAACAAGTCAAAATATATAACATATATACAGTGCACTGAACATGTTTTCAAATATGCACAGCCATCTACACCGTGGTTTCCGAGAATGGACGAGCTCCTTCAACTCCAGCTCTCGACTGACCGTCACTGGAAGTTGGCGCCATTGCCGCATATTGCTCACGAGGGGGTGGCGCCTGGTCCGTTTCAGCATCACGTGGAAGTGGTAACGTCACTGACGACGTCATGTCATTTTCAGCAAGTTCTCTCAGCTCCTGCATAGAACTGTATCTACTTCGTCTCTCCTGCGCCGTTGGGGTGCACACCTGTAGATTCTGCATGGATTCCGTGTACGGCGGGGGTGCTATAAACTCGTCAGGCTGATAGCCTTCATTACCTTTCCCCGAGTACGGAGGTGGAGGCTGCTTGTATGTAAACTGCAGATCTTCGTACCTCGGCAGGCCATACAGTTCCGAGTTGCCTGAAAATGGCAGAAATAGGTAAAGCTGTTGATTTCAAGGTTAAATTAAGTCTACTTCTTTTTAGCAAGTTCATTTTCATAGTAAAAGTATGCAGGGACAGAAAAAAATCTAAACAATCCTCTGAGTTTAAAAACACCCTATATATTGTCACTTTACAAGGTTAACCTAAATTACCCAATGAAACTTGAACGCCTTCTGATGTTCCCGCCGCGCGCATGCACCGTCGTTGCCAAGAAGCCCGCACGCGCTGACACTCCCCTCTCCTCACCGTTCCCACGACAACCACTATAGCAACCAGCAAAATGACACTGCCGATAACTATTCCTGATATCCCACCCGCAGTGATGGCCAGAGCTATACAATTTAGCAAGAAAAAATGAAATAAATATTAAATAATGTTCAACGAATAAATTATTCTTTCAGATACATTTTGTAGAAATCCAACAACAGTTTTTATTAAAAAGGGTGACAAAATTTATACTTCATAATAAGTTTGTTATAATATATTTCATGCTTGTTCGATACTTACGGGAAGGTCTTTGAGTGACCATGGCCCGCGTGGGTTTCATGGGAGCCTGGACGTGTTTAATGTTGAACGTGAAGTCGTAGTCGGCTTTGGACTCCGGCTTCAACAGCAGAGTGAGCTCTCCGTGGGAATACAGCTCACTGGGCGGAATTGACATGCATTGGAGGACCGTCTTTAAAAAAGAGAAAAAAACTACCTTGAAAAGTTGAGATTTGTGAGTGCTCTGTCGTTTGAACTTAGATACTAAGAGGTCATGAGCAAGAAAATAGGGAGTATTCAAACAGGATAAGCTACTGAGCTATCACGAGGTGTCATATTCATATTTTGCCTTGACAAAAGATCATTTAGTTACATCAACATTGGTCCTGTTCTATAAAGTCACCTTAGAGCTATTATTGTTTGAGTAGAGGATCAGTTTTGAAAACTGCTGCTCCATCCACAGTGAACATCCTTGGCCAGGAAAATGCACACTGCTGGGAAATTGAACCCAGAAAATGGAATACGAGTCGGTGTGACCATTGCCTATGAATCGCATTGCACATGCGCCGCCGCCTACTCGCCCCTCGTGACTCCACGCTCGGATTTGTATCTCTTTTCCCGTGTCCAGCACGTGGGTTTTGTTACAGTTGTCGCCGTAACCGTCCATGTAATCTGGATAATTAAATTTAATATTAAATTGAATAAAATTGCCTTAATATTTATCATGAACATCCGGTAGAGGACGTTGTAGGCCTATTGCTAGTACTTTACGATACAATGCAATATACGTGCAGGGATGCTTATTATTTTTATTTATATTGATTGATAAGATCGTAGCTTGCAAATTGGGATGCGTAAAAGTTTTCCTAAAAACTGGGAAATGGTTGCTCATAATTAGGCATGAATTCATACATCCACTAATAGGGTAGGCCTACTGCCACCATGTGTCACGCTACACACCAAATAATTGTGACTGTCAAAAGTTGATAGTACATTGTGTTAGAGGAGACGGAGCATTGTGTCCTGTCCCTCTGGTGGCGGAGACGAATTAACCAAGTGCTGCCTCTATATATGGGATTGGAGGGAGTCGCGTTGTTTATGTAAAATTGTAAATAACAAAAAAGAGAACAGGATTTGAGTTTTCTTTTGACTCTGTAACGTGACTTACAAATGGAAATGCCTTCATCAGTTTCAATGGGAGAGACGGTGACCACAGTTTGCGTTTGTTTGACGGTGAGTTCCAGGTTGAAATCGATGCTGTTCTGCGTCCTCGTCAGGGAAAGTTTCAGGTAAGGCTGTGACGACACGATCTCCTGATGTCTCTGGGCTGAACTGTTACACCTCTGAGACCCAAGTCGCATCTGGCGGGAAATAAACCGTTGAAATCAACAAACACGTGTCTTATGATTGAAACAGTTATTGACATCAATGAATTCTATTTCCACCGACATGTTAAGGTGACAGTACACAAATACCTTATTTTATGATGAACATCATACGCTGCTTAAAGCAGTTAAAAATTAAGCGTACACAATGTAAATATAAAAAAGGTTAAAAAAATATCGAAAGACTATTTTACGCACACAGGACATAGGTTGGACTCTTAAGTTTTTTATTTCACCAACATCTTCAAGATTTCAGTTTTTAAGTAGCATTTACTAATGTTTACCCTACCTTTGCATTTACAGAGTTAATGGAGTCATATACGAAAAGAGTCGCGGCGCTTGTACACGGGATGTCAACCTCTGAAGTGGTCGCCTTTAGCTTCCCCCTGCCTGCGTACAACGCACTAGAGCGCATGCGCACGTTACAGGCGTATGGGGCTATCCTGCGCACGTTTGGATCGTCCTGGCCCCAGGCTTTTATAACGATAACCGTATCAGGGTCCACTTCGAAAGTTCTACCACAATCACTGGTAAAGTCGTCCAGATATACTGAAAGAAAATGTTAAAGGTGAGGTAGGTGTTAAAAGGTTTGTTAGGACTTACATACATCACACAGTAATACACATATTGGCTTAATAAATTATTATTATTTTTATTATTATATAAATTTCTAATTCAAATACTATGAAATTTTTTAAACAATACTTAAAAAAAGAGTATTCCTCTTAACATGTGTAAATTAACTGTCAGAATGACAACAAATACAAGGGTATTTGTGCCCTATAAATTCAATATTATTAATTCACTGTCGCCAATGTGTGCTTAAAATAATTCTTTATTAGAGCAATTAATAAGCTCCAATTATCTGCAATCTCCAGATTTTGAAAAATATTCAACATTTCACTCAGAATCTCTCACCTGTGACGTGACTGATGGCAGGCGGGGGTAGCAAGGGGTCAGGTCGTGCAACCCCCCTCATCTCAATAGCGAAGTGAAAATCAGCACCCGGCAGAGTACTTAGGACAAATGTCAACTGTCTGTCTGTGCTGAACACGTATTTCTGAGTGAACGCATGGTAATTCTCACAGGTAACTCGATACTGAAAAAAAAAAACATGCAGGGCATTTTAAACGGTACATTGCGAGCATATAAGGCAGAATGGGTGTTTTAAAATAATGTGCATGTGGCTAAAGGATTGAACCTAGTAATTACAGTGTACTTTGTGTCGATCTAGAGTGTAAACGTTTTGGTTTCCACTTCACGTGCTGTTAAAATCATTATAATTACATGCATTTCCACTTTTCTGTCATTTGTTTTATTCCTTGTTACCATAGTAATGGTACCTTATTCGGGAGAAAATGGACAGTAGATTAATGCCTTAGCTTTGCCTTTACTTTCTTATCCTGCATCGCCCAAATTGAAGACTTCCTCCTATTTTGCTTCAAAGTGAATAAATTAGTTTATAAATAAATTTATAAATAAATGATTAATTAATAAAAACTCTTACCAGTAGAGAGACTCCCTCTGTTCGAACAGGGACAGTTCTTTCTGCATACACACTTAATACGGTGTTACACGAAGAAATCCGAAATCTGGCGAAAAATACTCGAATCACTTGAGTGACGTCACTGGTCTGGAACGTCATTAAACAGAAATGAATTTTTGTCTGGTTTCGCGGCAGGCGGAAAGCGTTTCCTACTAGAGTGGTACTGGCGCTTGAGTAGACGGGCAGTGTGTATGGTCTTTGGCACTGTCTTTCGGTATTGTCCATAAAATCTACAATTTAAGAAGGTATTTACAATGAAAAAGTCAAGATCATAAGGGTGTGCCAAAATATACGATTTCGAATTTGAGTTTGTTGAAACTGTTTTCAGCTTAAAACTTAGAGGAAGACACATCAATCTGATAAGCTGTATAAAAAATCAACTATGAATGACTCGGAAACTAAGAAAAAGGCAATCCGTTAATTAACATAATTAATCCATTTCTGACTATATCAGTTCGCTTACAGGTCATGCTATCTCCTGGAGTGGGCGTGACCCCCCAGATAGGGGGCGCCGATACGATATACACGGGGGCCACCGTGAACAGGAAGTCAAATGTATCATCCCCATTGGCGTTTAGAACGACGGTCAAACTAGAGCCAAGGCTAGTGGTGGTCAGTGGAAGAGCAGAATTTAGACACGTGACTGATCTCAGCTGAAATGAGAAAAGTTGTCTTGTTCTTGTGTGAAAATACATAGATGGTTTCAGTTTTGTGTGAAGTAAAGCCCTGGACTTAAAATAATAATTATTTTATTTAGCTTATTTACAGCAGATATTTTTTCTCTTAAAAGTACTAGTAAAATATAAAATCATAAAGATTTAAGATGTGAAAATAAACTTTTTAAGCCATAAATATATTAAAAAAGGAAGTTAACCAAAAAGCTAAGTTAAAACGAGGACCAGAGAACCAAATTGAGAAGAAAATGATATCGTGTACTTGTTTCAAAACGCCCAGACGGTTTCAGTTTTCTATATACGAAACAAAACACTGCTTTTAACACGTGAAAAAATATGAATTCAAAATATATATAAAATTATAAAATGACATTCTGCATTGTTTCTTTCTTAAAACATTTTCATCATATAAGTACTCCATTTTTCTTCTACTTTACTCTTCCGTAAGATCAAACTGTGCCCGTAACCCTAAGATTTGTTCCAGCGTTTCAAATTATCCTACAATGTATTAGACAACATACTGATACTACATTTAAAACATTTTGTTTAAATATGCTTTGCCGCGTGTACCTGGGGATTAAATTTCGTTAGTCCATCATAGAACTTAATAGAAGACGTGCAGGATCCCATACTCAGCTTCTGAAAGGCCACTTCCAGTCTTCTGGGGTCAGCGTTCCGGAACGTAATGCTGCACGTGCCCTCGTGATTTGCTTGGTTTCTTGACACCTTCCAAGCGTGCACGAATTCCACTTGAGTTGAGCCAACATCGATGATTTTCCCACAGTCGTGTGAGGTATTGTCCATATAGCGGTTGTACACTGAAAGGATACGTATCTTTGACATCAGGCTTTTACAAATTCAACTGGTATATCGGTCATCGACGCATCGATTCAGTTTTGTATTTGTTTTATTTATTAATTTTATGTGTTTATTTTGAGTCGACTTTTTGGTCAAAGCGGCAGAAAGTCAATTCACGTAAGAAGTTCAATGCTTATTTCTGCAGAGATACGGTAGCATTACCAAGTGCCACACCTGACAAACTGCTCTCAGAAGGACGAGGCAGAGACAGGAGAAGGGAGTTCATTACAGAATTGATCATTCAGCCTTCAGGCCATATTGAGTCGTGACAAGATTGCTGATACATGTAGGACATGGATATTTCGACAGAGTTAATGAAATAAAAACTGAATGTGCTTGACAAAAAGAAGTTTTAATTTGCTGACAGTGCCATAGCGTGTAAAAAACGAATTGAAGTACACTTAATACTTTTGGGAACAATGGGAGACTAATGCTTACGATATGTGCTATTAATCAACTGCCAAGGTTAAAAAAAGCCTGTTGTCACTCTTAATACACTAACAATGCAAAAAAGAATATCAGGCATTTAATGGCCTTTTGTTGAAATGAAGAAAGAATTAGTTTGAATATTGAAAGCGCAAATTTTACCAAAACGCAACGTGAGAGAGGGACTAAGTCTACGAATACAGAAAAAAATCAGCTAGATCGCATTTTCCTGAGCTGTAACTTACCCGAGGTCCTGGATACAGTCAGGTCAAAATTATAGTCCACAGAACCGCGCCGACTCAGACCAATCGTGAAATAGCGAGATCTCGTGAAAACATCCGTTATCTCACCGCGGTGCTGCCGATCAAAACGTCGCTGAAGTGAAACGAAGGCCCATATTACGTTGTAATAAAAAGTCTGTTCCATATGATTATGATAAATATCTAAACCTTCTCATATACATTGTTAAAGCAATATTAATGTTCATTACACATCAAACCATATAACAACTTGTAAAAATAATACAAACATGAAACGCAACTCCCCATCTACTGTTGCGCGATAATGATAATGATTATAATGATAACAGTAATACTTTTGATAATAATAACAATAATGAGAAGCACCGTCGATACTTTTCGGTCTAAATCAATTTTTGACACAGCATAATTGCAACACCGTCTCACCTAAAATTGTTGCTGGTAACTTACCAATTCATCGCTATCAAACGGGTGTTCTTTGAAGACGATCTCGGACACAAGGTACGACTCATTGATGGGCAATTCTAAGTTTACAATGCGCACCCTCAATCCGTACCCAGTTTCTGCGGACGATGAATGTCCTCCGGACGCTTGGAAGATCAGCGTACATCTGTACGGGGCGTTAATGGACTTTGCGCGAGATGACCACGCCTTGACCACCAGTGTGTCGCGTTCGTACACGGGAATTTCGCCGATAAGATTCCTGGTGTTGCAGCCGTTGAAGAAACTCTCAGAATCCATATAATCTGAAAGATACGATATTGTTTATGTATCATATGGGTATGATTTATGCATAGTTTTTCTCCATTTTAATCTAAGAAGACATTAGCTTTTTATTTAGCTATTGATTTAGATAAAGATAAATTAATTCATATTAGATAATAATAATAATAATAATAATAATAATAATAATAATTATAATTGCGAAATTAGTAATTATACACTGTTGTCTTTGCCAATTCATTTTAGGTGAGTTTGGTTGCTCCCTTCAGCCCCCTCTCTCTCTCTCTCTCTCTCTCTCTGCACTTTGATCAGCCAGATAACACACAGTTGTTCAAGGAGCAAATGTACGCAAAGTTCGATCAGAAGTCTAATATGCACTACATTTACACCAATTTCTGTCGCATGAAGACCCAATTAATTACTTCTAGATTATTTTTGTTTTCTTAGTCAAGTGTATACACATTAACTTACATATATCGTCTGTGGCCCGTGAGCGCGGTATCACGAGGCACCACACTAAACTAATACTCAGAACTTGAAGCCAGAAAGACCTCGCAGCTGCCATCATGGTCACTGGGTACACAGGGGTGTCACGGAGGCATGGTTGTCTCGCGGGTCTGCGCTGGGACATATATAAGTGGAACGCTACATTTTCTGACCTCTTGCTAGAAAAGAAGAAGAATGTGGAATTTAACGTAATTATTCTGGCGAAATTAGAAGGTTGTAATACCAATATAATCTATGTCGGTCTGATGTATACAATACGGTATACTGTGCATGTACATAACAAGTCTATCAGATTTTATGATGTAATTGACGTTAATTTAAAGGAAATATCCATCCAATATTCATTGAGTGGGCGACTCAGACTACATGTCTCTGAACTATATAGCTGATATTTCATTATAACATTCTAAAATCACCCATGCTGGAAAGCATGACAACTTCAAAGCAATTCATAAATATCCACCAAAAAAAACTTTGGATTGATACTATGTCTCATAACAAGGTCGGGATTATAGTTGTCCTGTCCGCTTTAAATAAACAGTGTCATTATCTGGGACACCTTTTATGCTGAGTGGCTGCCGTTTTCAATAAGGATTCTAAGTATATTTTCAAAAAACATTTTCCAGATTTTGCTATGAATTTGGAGTGAACTTTTATAGCCTTACCGTGAATGGGGGAGAGGGGGGGGGGGTATCCACTGATTTACACGGAGAACCACCACGCCTGTTGTGAAGTCATTTAACCCCCTACTGCCGTTTATCAACCGTGAATGAATCTAAAGGGCACTTAGAAACTAGATCACTAGCCAGATTAGTGTATGCCACTAACCCAGCATGGAAATTAATAAAAGTTGATACAGTAAATACATATAATTAGAAAAAAATACTCAGGTGCAAGCAGTACCATTAATTTACCGCAAAATATTTCGCTGTTCAAGCTATAGGTCTGTACTGCAGTCGGTCCTGGGACGAATCAGTGAGCAGTGAGACTACAACAAAAGTGTGAGTCATGCTTTACCTATTTATATTCAACGCACGGTGACTAAACCGCGTTGTATTACATCACTTAATGTTAATATATCACCTACTACTAGCACACTCAACACGTCTTCACGCCTGATGTCTTTTTTGCCAGTCGTCTGTCTTTTAACCAGGTACATTTGACACCTGTAACCAACCTTAATAGCGTCTGCCACAGGTACTGGTACAGGGGCTTACAAAACACACTGTGCTCTTTAAGCTCATTGTCAAACACGCAATCGCTTTAAATAGTGCGTCGAGCCTGTCCAGTTGCAGGTATATACCGCACAGACCAAGAATTGTAAAAGCAGTGCGGTTCATTGAACTGAGTCAATAGTCAATAGTCGCCCGTTTTAACAGTACCTAATTATATGTTTACGACGCTTATCTAAGACGGGGAGCTTGCAGATACGGGCCGTTGACCGTCTTTGATAAGAGTGGCATCGACTTAACGGTTAACGTAGACTACAGCATGTATAGTTCGTGTCACACGAATGTCTCCGATACTGTCATTTAATTAAGTCTTCTTTTTGCTAAAAACTCACCGTCTAAAACATAAATGTTATTTGTAATGCCAGTTAGCCTGGATTACTGGCATTATATGTCCACCGTTAGCCAGTAGTTCTCGTTAAATCATAGTGTTCGATAGTGAGATTGCGACGCTTACGAAGCAGCACACCTGACCTGACCTAGTTAAGTGGGATGTCAGGTGTTTACCAACACAGTTAACTGTGGCAATAGATGGCACTGGAGGGAATAGTGTCAAGACGGCCAGTTCGTCTTTCATTTAAGACGCCTGGGTTTTCCATGTTAAAATTTGATTATAATTATCTCAAAACTCATAATAGTGATAGTTATTTCATAGTCCTTGATGAATAGAGAGATTTACTATAATGTGACATACAGGTAGGTACGTGGTAGGTCGCTTTTATCATTACCAGTTTCATTACCTATTAGTATCCTCCTGTAGGGCCTCATATTTAAACATATTAAAGGGAGAACACTGCCCGTTTTGGCCAAAAATGGAATTTCCACGGGTAAACAACGATTTATAAATCCACTCCGACATTCAAAGTTAATCCATTTTTTTTTCTCAAAAATTGTTTTAAAATGTAATAATCTCTTAAGGGTTAGTCCAGAAGGGATTATTATGGAGGTATAGCAAATTACATGTTTGAAGATTCACGTGTTCTGATGGCAAGAAAAGATTGCCATACGAATTGCCATAACCGCTGTTTTGGTTAAGTTAATTGTTTGCAATGCATACTGTGAAATATGAATCTCATACAAACAGTTGTTATTCCTTTGATACTGTGTACTTTTTCCACCGTGTCATAAATTAGCCAGAGGTAGATATGTGAATATCTTTTCAAAATCAATCTGTGACCCTTGTAGAGGGTCATATATTCATTATCCCAAGGTTTACTTCAGTAGATGGATGTTTTTGTAGCAATCCTATCTGTAAGCCCGCTAACCGTCTCAATCAACTACGGGGCATTTAACACCGAACTCTATTCTCACTAAATTGCTATCAACTTCAGCGTTAAAAATGTCTGTCGCGCTTACTAAAGCTGTTTGGGGGTAATTAACTACCGGAGGCCGAGCGTGCACGAAATTTTATTACCCCCTAGTTGATTAGTAGGCGTGACAGCCGCTTAAGACTGGGTTCCCATACTTAGATCGATCCATCTGGATCGACCTAACTCCCTGGGGATTCACGCTAAATTGCTATCAGCCCAAGAGGTTTAAATGTCTCTCACGCCTACCGAATCATCTAGGGTAAATTACCCCCTAGGGATAATTACCCCCTAACAGCTTTTTCAGGCGTGACAGACATTTAAGCCGGCCAAGTTGACAGCAATTTAGTGAGACTCCCCAGGGAGTAGGAGTGGTCTCTAAGTTGATAGCAATGTAGAGTGGAACCCCATGGAGTTAGACCGATCCTGTTGGATCGATCTAGGGATGGGAGCTCAGGGAACCTAGTGTTATTGACAATATAAAGCCTCGGTCACAACCAGCCGTACGGGCAAGTGTGGAAATAAGACTTTCACACGGAATACAGTATATAAAGAGATTCTGTAAATCATGTATACAAATCTCTTCTCATGGTTCAGTGATGGTTCAGTTGATGTGACGGGTCTCATTCAATCATTTAAATGACAGCGAGAATCTGTTTGAATCATTTGTGGCAGATGGGGGTATATAACGCATCATGTATCTGACTTACTTTAAACATTTAAGGCACTAGATCACTGTGAACAACAGTCTATTTACATAAGTAAGATTATAGGTGTGACAGAACATTCAGAATATCCAGAATCACTCAGATCATCACTGATGAGACATAAGTTATAGTTTTCAATCTTGTGTCCCGACAGGGTTTGCAAATAGGATAAGGTAGAGTAAAAAAACGTTCAAACGTAGCAGCAGAAGTACAGGAATACTTCAAGTGAAAATTGACAACATTAATTAATGCTATTTGTGAAAAATGGGAAAATTTGTTTGTACTCGCCACACTTATTATGGTATAAGTCTTGTAATCGTTGGCATTGTTATATACACCGGCTGGATTTGGATGGAATATCGGAATAGAAGCATTAACCGCGTATTGCATAAACCTCCATCTTTTTGGAGAAAAAAAGAACCTGGCAGGAATCAGTTCAAGGATGAAATGATCCAGAAGTATCGAGAGAGTGATCTTACGGATGAAAACAGCTGGATAAGAAATGGTATCGCTGAAAAGGAACAACTAAAACGTGCCTGGTCGAGTATTAACCCTAATGACAAAAGTAAACGTTGCTTCACAAACAAGAGTGCGAAATACAACTACAGGACTAACGTGGTAATGTCTAACTCTCATATTATGTACATCATTATAGAAGAAAGAAAAGTGGACTCGACAGGAAAGACTGTGTTGTCGGCCGGGGGAAGTAATTTCCGAATTGAGGTAATAGGAAATGATTACATGGTGTGTCCTGTGAGAGATTTCTTTAATGGAACCTACGTGGCTTATTGTGATGTTCAGTATAGTATACAGGGTACAGTATACTTAGACTACACGGACTTTGAAGCGTATAGACACCATGCTACTGGACGAAAGAAAGCATATCCATGTAGAATCCACAGAAATATTTCTTCGTTTTATTATGTTTACCCCGAGAATTCAAAGACAAAGAAGATAAGAACAGAGAGCAGAAACTGCCATAAGACAAACATCAAAGATTACCTGAATGGACGCTGGTGGAATATTCGAGGACAGTGGAAATGGGGAACTAAAAACGGGTGCATTTTTGAGTTTATGAGTGAGGCAGACCTTTGGAAATGTTACAAGAGGAAAACTACTTTCAGAATCCTTGGAGATTCACACCTTAGGCACACTAGTAATTACATGAGTCAACTATTATCAAAGTATTGGCATATTCCACAGTATTCATTGCTTATAAATACTGGTCAAAATTCCACTGATCCTGTAGAGGATCGAAAGAAGATTGTAGGTTTGAGCCAAATCGTATTCAAATGGACTCCCCATGCTGCCCATTGCGAAAATCTTCTCAAATCAATTTTCTCTCGATTTGAGAAAACTCCTGCCACCAAAGATGATGTAGTTTTAATGGGGTTCGGCATTCACGAAATGGTGCTTGCAAACCAGAGTGCCTACAAATTTGTAAAACATGCTTTTCCTCGTTTTGTGAACTTCTTACGAGATTTGCGTAGAAACCCCAACACTGCTAACATCCGCCTAATTTATCTGAATATTCTCCCTAGAGGTAAAGGCCAGATGGACGGGAATGATTACATGGTTGCGGCGGTCAATGAAATCACCAAAGAGAAGCTGGTAAAATACGGTGTAGAAATAATAGATGGTTTTTATATTCTCAACCCAATGAAATGGGCCCACTGTGACGAAGCACATTTTCTATGTCCAGTAAGGAATAACCCAAACAAATATAAAGGACATACTGGAATGACAATGGCCCACCTTTTGTTCAGGACTATGTGCGAAATGTAGCGTGTTAGGGTGCTATCCCCGTGGGGAGTCTCACTAGATTACTGTCAGATAATCCGGCTTAAATGTCCGTCCCGCCTACTACAAGCTGTAAGGGGGTAATTAACTTCCGTGCGCGGTCGGCTGACTGCATCTTAGCGTGAACCCCCAGGGAGTTAGGTCCATCTAGTAAGATCGATCTAAATCTCATGAAATGCCCTCATAGACGCCTAGAATAGTCTAGTGGGAACATAGGGTTCATGTGCAACATCCTTAACAAACAATGGGGAACAATTTTTTCCAAAACCTTGATCTTCACATTTTTTAGGTTCTAGGTATTTCTAAAGCAAAAAAATAAATTTTTTCCCATGGGCGCATTTTTAAAAAATGGCTTGGGACAAGTAAATCATTCATACCTGTAACTTTTAAGTGTGACAATCGCTTAAATCTTCTAGCTAAAGAATTATTACACATATAAGTAATGAAAAGAATGTAACATTGGATCTTGCCTTAATAAAATGGGGTCTGGAAACGTTTTTTTAACGTTTCTGCAACGGATTCTACGATGTTTTTTGTAACATTTTAGCAACGTTGGAATTTCTGAGACCAATAAAATCTTTAATTCTTTGAGCTTATATTTTAGTAATATTCTGTTGGAAATGGAATAACATATTACTTGCAGCTAGAATGCATAAACATTGGTATAAATATATAGTCATCCGTACTCACTGACAGCTAATTCTTTCAGATGTTATAATAAACATTTATTAATATGATATTATTCAAAAACATTCTTTTCCATGTCAAATTTGAGTGAGTACATGTACGTGTATCTTCGGACTTCATGTGATCCTTGTCGGTCAAAGATGAGTGGCTTCTGTTCTGGGTATGACTACAAACTACAACTGATGGAAAGGCTACATTTCGGGCGAAACGGAGTTCTGGAGGAAGTGGAGTTTCCGCTTAATTGAAATTACTCTCATGCTCTCTCTGGCCCAGTGTGACAAGAATCGAAGTCCGCTAGGAACAGTAGTCCGTTTCCCATTACTTTGTTACAGGTGGCATTCGTCCCATATATTAACCCCAATACCCAACTAACCTTTACCTGTACAAGTCATATGGGACCCCGGACCTCCATTCCTGTCACACCGGTCATTATTTAAGTTGGAGGGGGTGAAAAAATACCTGTGATCCCTTTTTTAGACTCTCAATCCGAACTGATTAGAAAATTCCAGCCCCCCTCCCCCCCTCAATAATTCATATTTTTCACTAGGCATAAAATTTATGTACAAAACGCTCCACTCGCGTGGGTAATTTAATGAAAAATTGCATGCACACGTTTTTTTATTTCTAAAAAAAAAAAAAAAAAAAAAAACTTTGAAGGTACTAATTGTTGATTTTACTCTTCAGTGTATGCACTCTATAATATGACAGGATTTAACTTTGTACCGGTGACATGCCTCCCATGTACTAACCCAAATACTCAGACTTACTTTAACCTGTACTCAGCATATGGGACTCCTATTCCCAGGACCACCATTCCTGTCACACAGGCCCCAAAGTTGGCTGGTGACAGAAGGTAATGGCAACCCTCCGTGTAGAACCTACTGCCTCCCTGTAGAAACTACAACTAACTCTCATGGATCAAAACCAAAAATCAAAAAAGCAAGTCTCCATTTGGCATCGAGACACCCCCCTCCCTCCCCAAGGCGGTGAAATGGAGTATTATCTTCTGGGGAAGTTGTCACCCAGATCCAAGGATCCACACAAGATGCCGACTCTACATTAAATCCGCCAGCAAGTGTGACGTTTGAGAAATGCTGATCCACCAATATATTTTCATTGTTTATTTATGACTTTGTAGAAAATATGAAACAAAAATGCGGTTGTGGCATTTTCATTACAGAAGGTATAAGAAAGCTTTGTGCATTTTAATTTTTAATTGCCGATGGCGTAGCTGTAGCTACGTCGGTAACGGCTGTTACATTGCAGAACCGAATCTATGCAGTTCGTGACTTTACCGTGGAAACAGGAATGAATGTCAATTTGGACAAATCTAAAATAATGGGATTTCGGAGTGGTGGGTCCCTTAGAAATTATGAAAAGTGGACATTTCAGGGCCGTGAAATCCTATAAAGGCATCAAACCAGGATGCATCCATTCTCCACACCTATTTAGCGTACACACGGAAGAAATCAAAAAGAGTAGGGCATTAAGGAACTAAGCAAATCAAACAGAGGGGAACGAGAGGCGTCTTTTTGCCACGTAGAGTGGTCAAGGCAAATCAAAGTGAAAAAAAAAACCTTCAAAAGACACTAAAGGGGAGTTATAACACAAAAGATTACATTGACTAACGCCATAACTAGAAATATGGGTATGTGTGTTTTAACCAGTGGTATTTTTCACGGACGAACCGGGATTTGTCTTGCAGTCATTGGCATTTTGATATATACATGTGCTGTTTGGACTCACAATAGAAGTATTACTATGCAGAGTTCACTGCAAAAGCTTCCGCCTTTTAAGACAACAAAGGAATCAGATGGGGATAATTCCAAACTGAAGGCGAGCCATGGAAATCGAGAAGATATTACTGTGGGTGAACACGACTGGGTTAGAAATGGTATTCCTGAAAGGGAACAGCTGGAACGTGCCTGGTCGCGTTACATTCTTGATGCTAAACGCCTGCAGGCCGATGTAAAAAATGCGCGTTGTTTCAAAAACAGAAACACGAGATACAATTATAGGGTCAACCTAGTATTATCTAAAACTCACATGCTGCATGTTTTTATAGAAGAAAGAAAAAAGGTGTCAGCGAAAAACGGCTCGTTGTCGTCTGGGGGAAGTAATTTCCGAATTGAGGTGACAGGAAATGAATCTATGGTGTGTCCGGTGAGAGATTTCTTTAATGGAACCTACGTCGCATATTGTGATGTTCAGTCAAATATACGGGGTACAATATACTTAGATTACACGGACTTTGAAGCGTTTAGACACCACGAAACTGATAGAGCACATCCTTGTAGAATCCACAAAAAAATCTACTCGTTTCATTATGTTTTCTCCAACAAGTCAGAGGAAGAGATGGTGAGCTTAGGAAGAAGAAACTGTACTAAAACAAGCATTGCGGAATACCTGGATGGACGCTGGTGGAATATTCACGGGGAGTGGAAATGGGGAACTAGAAGCAGTTGTATTTTCGAGTTCATGAGTGAGGCAGACCTTTGGAAATGTTATAACAGGAAAACCACTTTCAGAATATTTGGAGATTCACACCTTAGATTTCTTAGTAACTACTTAAACGAACTATTGTCGAAATATGTTAATGTTTCGCCACTAAAAGAACATAAAATGGGCTTTGATTCATGGTATCCGTACCAGAACCGAAAGAAGATAATAGGTGTGAGCAATATAATCCACAACTGGACTGCTTATGTTTCCCAGTGCGAAAAAGCTATCAGTTTAATTTCTTCGCGATTTTACAAAAATCCTGCCACCAAAGATGATGTAGTATTAATGGGGTTTGGGATACACCAAATGGTAAATGCAAACGAAAGTGCCTACAATCTTGTAAAACATGTTATTCCCCATTTCTTAAATTTCCTCAGCGCTTTGCGGGAAAACCCCAACACTGCAAACATCCGTCTCATATATCTTAATATTCTGCCGAGAGTTTATGGTGATAGGGATGGGAATGATTACATGGTTGCAGCGGTCAACGGAATCATTAAAGAGAAGCTGGTAAAATACGGTGTAGAAATAATAGACGGTTTCAATATTGTCAACCCAATGAAATGGACCCATTGTGACTGTGCACATTTTCTATGTCCAGTAAGGAATAACCCTCGCATATATAAAGGCCATACTGGAATGACACTGGCCCACCTTTTGTTCAGGATTATGTGCGAAATGTAGCATGTGTTAGACGCTCAGAATAGTGTAGTGTGAACAAAGGGTCCAGGTGCAACACCTTAACAAACAATGGGAAACTATAATTTCTTAATCCTTGCTGTGCAAATTTTTTATTTGTAGGTATTTCCAAGGTTAAATATGCCCCTTGGAAGTCCGTGTATGGTAACACCCTGTAGCTTAAATGGGCGCATTTAAAAATGGGGTTGGAACAAGTAAATCATTCATAATTTACAATTTAAAGAGGTGTAGCAATGATTTATACAGGAAAGTGCGTAACATTAAATCCTGTCTTAGTAAAATGGGGTCGGTAACGGTTTTGATTTGTTATCAAAAATATTTTCATTATCTCTTTTTAAAACGTTAAAAGAATTGACAAATTAACTTTTCTGAAAGGTACTCTGGAAATGTTTTAACATTTTAACTTTTTTGTGTTAGCTGGGAATCACTCTAACAACAGTATGTATTTCATGTTAAACTGAAATAAATAAACTTAAACTCTTCTACTCTGGGTTAAAATTGAAATTTCTGAGACCGAGAAAATCTTAAAAACTTCTGTGAATTTGAGCTAATTTCATGTAATATTCTGTTGGAATGATATATTATTTTCAGCTGGAATGTATAAACATTATATATATATATATATATATATATATATATATATATATATATATATATATATATATATATACGTTACACCAATTGACACTTCCGGCACAATCCTGTCTATCCTGTCTCCTTCGGTATGCTCTATCTAATTAATTTGGGCGTTTTATGGTATGTTCTGCAATTATAACGATGTTTAAGAGTCTTGGAAGGACCTTGTGAAAGCCAAGAAGTTGTTTGTAACTGACAACTGAATTGCACTGAACAATGATTTATCTTTTTTAAAAGATTGCGACGAGTTTTTAGATGATTATATACCCAGCTGACATGAAATTCCACATATATGATCACACTTATACACCTATTACACCGGGGTAGGCACTAATCACTGACAAATGCCATGACAAAGGTGACATTCTGACAGGTGACATTCTGACATTCACTCATATATATATATATATATATATATATATATATATATATATATATATATATATATATATATATATCTTCCCCAATTCCAATTTCTTTCAGTTTTCCACCAGCGCCTATTCCGATATTCCTTGCAGTCTACCTAACTTTAAGCTTTTCTGTAATTCTTATTCTTTTACATGATTATTTCACATAAACAAAATTTAGCATCCAGCTTTATGTCTTCCCCATTTCCATATTCCTTCAATTTTCCACCAGCGCCTGTTCTGGTATTCCTTGTGTTCCATTTCTCTTAAAGCTTCTCTGAAAAATTTCCTCTTTTAATTGTTTATCTCCGGCGCAACTTCTCGCGTGTTGGTTTTACCAATATCATTAAATTATTAACACAATGTTAAGGATCTGTTTGAATAAAAACGTTTGAACACTTTGCTGATGGGGGTATATCACGCGTCATGTATCTAGCTCGATTATAACGTTCAATGCACTAGATCACAGTGAGCAACATATAATCGAGATTATAATATACTGTAATATATAACTAGTAGCTGATACCCGTCACATCAATCATTGAACCATGATAAGATATTAGTATACACGATTTATAGAATCTCTTTATATACTATATTCTGTAATAATAATAAAATAATAATTAAAAAGAAAAAAGACGGGCCAAAGTGGTATTCGAACCCATTCCGCCATGTTTGGCAGCCATAGGTGTTTGCCACCGAGTCACTGAATGCTGCTAACCTATATAATGTTATTGACAGTATATGATACCCGTCACACATGCCGAAGCTTTACGGAAATTGCCGAAAGCTAGAAAATGCCTTCAAAATATACTTTTAACAGTTATAATCAAATTCAAACTATGACCACTATCTTCCCACTGGCCTGAGGTATTGCTAACACATGTCAGTTGTCAACAGATCGTTGTATTTTGGGAGAAAAGCGGGAAATGGAGACTTAGGGCGATTTCCTTTTACTATATAGTTAATATATTATTCATATAAGCGAGATTCTAGGGGTGACAAAATCTTTTGCTGAAGAACTCAGGTCATCACAGATGAGATGCAAATGATAGTTATTAATATTGTATTCCGAGAGGGTTTGCACAAAGAATAAGGCAGGGTAAAAAGACGTTCAAAGATAGCAGCAGTACAGGAATACTTCAAGTAAAAAAATGGGCATATTTGTTTTTACTCGTAACACTTTTTATGGTATGAGTCTTGTAATCGTTGGCATTGTGATATACACCGGCTGGATTTGGATGGAATATAGGAATAGAAGTATTAACCGCGTATTGCAAAAACCTCCACCTTTTTGGAGTAAAAAAGAACCTGGCAGGAGTCAGTTCAAAGGTGAAATGTTCCATGAGTATCGAGAGAGTGATCTTACGGATGAAAACGCCTGGATAAGAAATGGTATCGCAGAAAAGGAACAACTAAAACGTGCCTGGCCGAGTTTTAACCCTAATGACAAAAGTAAACGTTGCTTCACAAACAAGAGTGCAAAATACAACTACAGGACTAACGTGGTAATGTCTAACTCTCATATTATGAACATCATTATAGAAGAAAGAAAAGTGGACTCGACAGGAAAGACTGTGTTGTCAACCGGGGGAAGTAATTTTCGAATTGAGGTGACGGGAAATGAATCTTTGGTGTGTCCTGTGAGAGATTTCTTTAATGGAACCTACGTCGCATATTGTGATATTCAGTATAGTATACAGGGTACAATATATTTAGACTACACGGACTTTGAAGCGTATAGACACCATGATACTGGACGAAAGAAAGCATACCCCTGTGGAATACACAGAAATATCTCTTCATTTTATTATGTTTACCCCGAGAATTCAGAGACAAAGAAGATAAGAACAGAGGGCGGAAATTGTTATAAGACAAACATCAAAGAATACCTGAATGGACGCTGGTGGAATATTCGAGGACAATGGAAATGGGGAACTAAAAACAGGTGCATTTTTGAGTTTATGAGTGAGGCAGACCTTTGGAAATGTTACAAGAGGAAAACTACTTTCAGAATCCTTGGAGATTCACACCTTAGATTTCTTAGTAATTACCTGAGTCAACTATTATCAAAGTATTGGCATATTCCACAGTATTCAGTGAATATAAATACTGGTCAAAATTCCACTGATCCTGTAGAGGACCGAAAAAAGATTGTAGGTTTTAGCCAAATCGTATTCAAATGGACTCCCCATGCTGCCCATTGCAAAAATTTTCTCAAATCAATTTTCTCTCGATTTGAGAAAACTCCTGCCACCAAAGATGATGTAGTTTTAATGGGGTTCGGCATTCACGAAATGGTGCTTGAAAACCAGAGTGCCTACAAATTTGTAAAACATGCATTTCCGCGTTTTGTGAACTTCTTACGAGATGTGCGTAGAAACCCCAACACTGCTAACATCCGCCTAATTTATCTGAATATTCTCCCGAGATGTAAAGGCCAGATGGACGGGAATGATTACATGGTTGCGGCGGTCAATGAAATCACCAAAGAGAAGCTGGTAAAATACGATGTAGAAATAATAGATGGTTTTTATATTCTCAACCCAATGAAATGGACCCACTGTGACGGAGCACATTTTCTATGTCCAGTAAGGAATAACCCAAACAAATATAAAGGACATACTGGAATGACAATGGCCCACCTTTTGTTCAGGACTATGTGCGAAATGTAGCGTGTTAGGGCGCATTCCCATAGATTTTAGATCGATCTATCCCCGTGGGGAGTCTCACTAGATTACTGTCAGATTATCCGGCTTAAATGTCCGTCCCGCCTACTACAAGCTGTAAGGGGGTAATTAACTTCCGTGCGCGGTCGGCTGACTGCATCTTAGCGTGAACCCCCAGGGAGTTAGGTCCATCTAGTAAGATCGATCTAAATCTCTGGAAATGCCCTCTTAGACGCCTAGAATAGTCTAGTGGGAACATAGGGTTCATGTGCAACATCCTTAACAAACAATGGGGAACAATTTTTTCCAAAACCTTGATCTTCACATTTTTTAGGTTCTAGGTATTTCCAAAGCAAAAAAAAAAAAAAAATGTCCCATGGGCGCATTTTTAAAATCATTCATACCTGTAACTTTTAAGTGTGACAATCGCTTAAATCTTCTAGCTAAAGAATTATTACACATATAAGTAATGAAAAGTATGTAACACTGGAACTTGTCTTAATAAAATGGGGTCTGGAAACGTTTTTTAACGTTTCTGCAACGGATTCTACAATGTGTTTTGTAACATTTTAGCAACGTTGGAATTTCTGAGACCAATAAAATCTTTAATTCTCTGAGTTTATATTTTAGAAATATTCTGTTGGAAATGGAATAACATATTACTTGCAGCTAGAATGCATAAACATATTGGTATAAATATACAGTCATCCGTACTCACTGACAGCTAATTCTTTCAGGTGTTATAATAAACATTTATTAATATGATATTATTCAAAAACATTCTTTTTCATGTCAAATTTGAGTGAGTACATGTACGTGTATCTTCGGACTTCATGTGATCCTTGTCGGTCAAAGATAAGTGACTTCTGTTCTGGGCATGACTATAAACTACAACTGATGGAAAAGCTACAATTCGGGAAAAACGGAGTTCTGGGGAAAGTGGAGTTTCCGCTTAATTAAAATTACTCTCATGCTCACTCTGGCCCGGTGTGACAGCAATGGAAGTCGGCTAGGAACAGTAGTCCGTTTCCCATTACTTTGTACAGATGACATTCGTCCCATATACCGGTATTAACCCCAATACCCCAACTAACCCTTACCTGTACAAGTCATTTGGGACCCCGGACCTCCATTCCTCCATTCCAGACCTCCTCCGGTCATTATTTAAGTTGGAGGGGGTGAAAAAATACCTGTGATCCCTTTTTTAGACTCTCAATCCGAACTGATTAGAAAATATCAGCCCCCCTCCCCCCCTCAATAATTTATATTTTTCACTAGGCATAAAATTTATGTACAAAACGCTCCACTCGCGTGGGTAATTTAATGAAAAATTTCATGCACAACTTGAATTTTTTCCTAAAAAAAAAAAACCTTTGAAGGT
>NW_019775685.1:143207-172824 GCF_001039355.2 Lingula anatina | reverse complement strand
AGTAGCATGAAAGAAAGTCGAAAAATATAATAAAATTTAATCAAAGAAGATTTGCTGATATTTTTTACATACGTGTATTCTAGTGAGAAATGATACTTTTTATGAACAATGGTATGTTAATCATAAAAGATGCAATAAAACAGGTCAATACCCGACATCCCAAACCATATAGTGCTTAAAGGGACAGACACCAAGATTTTGAGAATAAATCGCTTCTTGTTGAACCTACCTGTGGGCAATGAAAACTTTTAAGACATAAATTGATATAAAGAAAGCCTTAATCAATACCGCAGAAAGTAACCATATTCACTGTCCCAGCCTATTCAACCTCGGTAGTCAGCTGTCTTGGAAAAGCTATTATGCATGATGACAAGGTGTGAAAAACGTCTCTTTATTTTGCAAATTTTAATAGCAAATAAAAGAAAATACATTGAGAGATGGAAATACTTGAATTCATATTTATATAGCCAATTAACTTTTTTCAACACCCCCCTTTTCTGTTACGTTCAAATTTCAAGAACCCCCTAATTTGTGCCTAAAAATTTTACCCCCCCCCTAATTTTTTCCTCCACCCCCACCCACTCCAACTCAAATGGCCGGTCTCTAAATTAGCTGGTGACAGACGGTAATGACAACCAACTGAGTGGAACCTACTGCCTGCCTACAACTAACTCTCATCAATCAAATACAAACAACTAATAAAATACAAAAAAGCAAGTCTCCATCTGGCGTCGAGACCACCCTACTCCCACCAAGGAGGTCATATGGAGTATTATCATCCGGGGAAGTTGTCACCCAGATCCAAAGATCCTCACAAGATGACGACTCTACATTAAATCCGCCAGCAAGTGTGATGTCTGAGAAATGCAGATCCACCAACATATTTCATTGTTTATTAATGACTTGGTAAAATATATGAAACAAAATTGCGGCTGTAGCATTTTCATTAGAGAAGATATCTGTGACCTTTATGCAATTTGGTTTGCTGATGACGTAGCCGCAGCATCGGAAACGGCTGCTACATTGCAGAACCAAATCTATGCAGTTCGTGACTTTACCGTGGAAACAGGAATAAATGTAAATTTGGACAAATCTAAAATAATGGGATTTCGGAGTGGTGGGTCCCTTAGACATTATGAGTGGACAGTTCAGGGTCGTGAAATCCTATAAAGGTATCAAACAAGGAAGCACCCTTTCTCCTCACCTATATAGCGTACCACGGAACAGTCATAAAGAGAGGACAATGAGGAACCTACAGTAACAATCAGAGGGAAGCGAATGTCAGATCTATGTTTTGCAAATGACCCTGTGCTCATTGAGAACAGAAAAGAGAAAAACGGCGAGCTCGTTGAAAAGTGTACATCGTAAAAAGAAAAATGCAGCTTAGCATGGATGAAGAGAAGAAAAGAAATCAATGGTACAAGGAGGTGGGGTTAGTGCAGCAAGGCGTGGAACGCATTCGTACATGACGTGCTTGTAGGTCGAATAATCACGACTGAGTCTTTTGTTCTGCACGCTAGCCGTGGTTTAAGAATGATCTACTGGGGAGATCTCTGGAACGAATACTGACAGAGCTGAATGAGATATCTTGCGTGCTCATTACCTTCAGTATCAGTCATTGGCACTTTATTCAGGTGAGCACAAACAAACACGTGTGATAGGCTTGACTCGTGTATGCCGGGAGGACGTGTTTTTGCTGCGTAGGGTGATCAAGACAAAACAAAGTGAAAAAAGAACATTCAAAAGACACTGACGACAGGGGAGTTTCAATACAAGAGAATACATTGACTGCCGTAATACTTAGAAAATGGGAATATGTGTTTTAACCCATGGTATCTTCCATGGAATGTGTCTAACAATCATTGGCATTTTGATATATACATGTGCTGTCTCGATTTGGTTGGAACCTCCCAACAGAAGTATAGCTATCCAGAGTTTATTGCAAAAGCCTCCGCCTTTTAAGACAACAAAGGAATCCGACCGGGACAAGATCCATGGAAATCGAGATGATGAACACGAGTGGGTTAAAAATGGTTTTCCTGAAAGGGAACAACTAGAACGTGCCTGGTCGCGTTACATTCCTCATGCTTATAGCCCTCAGGCCGATATTACAAGTACACGTTGTTTCATAAACAGAAATGCAAGTTACAATTATAAGGTCAACGTGGTATTATCTAACACTCACATGTTGCATATTTTTATAGAAGAGAGAAAAGAGGTTTCAGCGAAAAACGGCTTGTTGTCGTCCGGCGGAAGTAATTTCCGAATTGAGGTAATAGGAAATGAATACATGGTGTGTCCGGTGAGAGATTTCTTTAATGGAACCTACGTCGCATATTGTGATGTTCTTTCTAGTATACAGGGCACAATATACTTAGATTACACGGACTTTGAAGCGTTCAGACATCATGAAATTGATGGAGCGTATCCTTGTAGAATCCACAAGAAAATCTACTTGTTTCATTATGTTTTCTCCAACAAGTCAAAGGAAGAGATGGATAGCTCAGAAAGAAGAAACTGCACTAAAACAAGCATTGCGGAATACCTGGATGGACGCTGGTGGAATATTCACGGGGTGTGGAAATGGGGAACTAAAAACAGGTGCATTTTTGAGTTTATGAGTGAGGCAGAACTTTGGAAATGTTACAATAGGAAAAGTACTCTCAGAATATTTGGAGATTCACACCTTAGATTTCTTAGTAATTACTTGAACGAGTTATTGGCCAAATATGTGCATGTTTCGTCGTTAAAAGAAAATAAAATGGGTTTCAATTCATGGCAACTGCACCTGAACCGAAAGGAGATAGTAGGTCTGAGCAATATAATATACAATTGGACTGCCTATGCTTCCGAGTGTGAAAAAGCAATCAGTTCAATTTCTTCCCGATTTTACAAAAATTTTGCCACCAAAGATGATGTTATATTAATGGGATTTGGGATACACCATATGGCGAATATAAACGAGAGTGCCTACAATCTTGTAAAACATGTTATTCCCCATTTTGTGGAGTTCCTAGGCGTTCTGCGGGAAAACCCCAACACTGCAAACATCCGTCTTATATATCTTAATATTCTGCCGAGAGTTTATGGCGAAAGGGATGGAAATGATTACATGGTTGCAGCGGTCAACGGAATCATCAAAGAGAAGCTGGTAAAATATGGTGTAGAAGTAATAGACGGTTTCAATATTCTCAACCCAATGAAATGGACCCAATGTGACGGTGCACATTATTTATGTCCAATAGGGAACGACCCAAGACATTTATCAGGCCATACTGGAATGACAATGGCCCAACTTTTATTTCGAGTTATCTGTGATTATTAACACACACACACCGGTACTTACTACCCCAATGTCATAGCATCATCTCTCTAATAAAAACAAATGCTTGTCGTCGCCATCGGTTTTTGAGTTCATGTATTTGATGTTTGGCCATAAAGTTAGGATAGTTGGCATATATATATGATGACAAAACCCTACAAGGACGAGGCCGTGATTGCTTGTATTTTTGTTTTCATCACAGCAATAGAAGAATCAACAAAGATGAGCCCATATTTCTTGTTGTTCACCATGATTGTATTTTTATCGACGTGAATTTGAAACAATACACTTTTACTGTTAAGCAGCAGACTGTAGACATTCACTTTTAGAAAAAGGCTGGAATTTAAAAAAAAATAGTTTCATTTTCATCTACTTGTTTTATTCCCGATCGATCTATCGATCTATACGGTATGTTTAACCATTGTACACAAAAATAAGACCGGTTTAATCACAGTAATGTTAAGGCCATACTGGAATGACAATGGCCCACCTTATGTTCAGAACCAAGTGCGATTAGCAGCATGCGTTGGCCACCCTGGATTTCACTGCATATTCATTATCGACATTGGTCTCCTATGGTATCATACTTATGATAACCATCCGCTTGAGTTAGGGTATCTCCCTTATGTACTATTATAGCAGTATGTATTTAAAGCTGCACTTTCGGAAACCAAATTCTCCTCATCCTGTTATTGCATGGTCAACGTCTGACTTATTGGGATACATAAGCAAGAATGCTTTGGGTGAGATCAGATTGCGTTGATATTTGCCTTCACGCTTAATATAAGGCCTATATAAGGCTTAATCAAGGTCAGAGTGAAAACTAGGTGAAAACGTTATTTTTTTATCACTCTATTATCCACTGTTATCCATTTATAGTGGCATTTACAGTAGTAGGTGGTGTATAATGTAGTCAGACAGCTAAGGGAACATATGTGTTTTGGTGGTGTTGGTGAACAATAAATCTTTTCAATAAAGGACTCATCGTGCTCGTTACTATAGCGATTAACAACCACGTTTACAGAAAATGACGTTGCAGAAACCTGTATATGCTGCATCTTGCTCAGATTAATAAAAAATAAATGTTCCTTTGTGTTTGCTTCCGAAATTTTAAGTTTGGAAATGCACTGAAAATAGAAAAGTAATTAAATGTGATTTCACGGAACTGTTCTACTTGGAAAAGTTTTCTCAGAATGGTTGGAGATTCACAACAACGATTTCTGAACAATATAACCAAAGACGGCTGTGGTTTCTGCACCTAATCACTCACCCGACAACGCCCTTGTGCATGTGCGTTATCACGGTAGAGTCTGTGGTATCCCTGAAGTCACCTTTTGCAAATGAAGGAAGACATCTTTTGAGAATGTTACGGTAAGGGGTCCAGGGGCACCGGTGTAACGTAACAGAGTCCCCCATTTCTACAGGTAAGCCGCGCCCTAGATTTGGACCCAATTAGGTCAGGATAACCCTAACCATAAAAACTATATGGAGGGCGGACTTTCGGTTACATGGGCCCTCAGTTTCGTTACACCGGAACCTGCTCAACCAGCACTGGAATCAATGTGGTTTAGCTGAATCAAGATGGTCCATCGATGGTCAAAAGGGGGCTCGTAGACACAGGACTCGTCTGGTGAGTGATTTGTTGGATATGCACAATGTTCTGAGGATAGGACAACCACCTTTGAGCCCTGATATGTTTTTCTGCCTTAATCCTTGGTCCCACCAGTTAGGTTGGATAATATTTCGCATCTATGGTAGAATTCTTTAATTTTTATTGCATTCATACCGAAGTCAAATTCAGTGAATGTGCACTGCTAAGCAAATAAGGGCGCACTTATATCACTTATGGAGAATTACTATGGCGTAACTAAAAGTTTACAGATAATGACAAAGTCGGAATACACATATGCTGTATATCTGTTCAGAATTATATTCCTTCTGAGTGCCAACGAGATTAAAAATGTGTAAAAAAAAAATTATATGATATTATATTATAAAATAGAAAGACATTGATTTGCTATATTTCGTTTCATTATGTCCTGGGAAGAAGAAATAAATTATTATTATTATTATTAAGAATCTACTTCTAAGTAATGAATTTTGGGTAACAAAAGTTTCGTGACTCTTCGTAATGACGCAAGCTGTTGACCCAAGTTTCCATATTACGATCTGCACGCACATTTCATGACCTCCCTTTTTGACCTCTTTTGTTCTCTTAAACGGAACTATTTAAGTCCTGCCAGAGTCTGTGTGTTTTGCCAGTGACGTGAGTTCATAGCAACTTCAGATCCGGGAAGAAGAGAATGCTGCTGATGTAAGTATAGGTTAAAAGCATGTGGATATTTGAAGGTGTGCACATTAACGAGTTACTGGACCTTATTACGCCGATGATTGCATTTCTTTGATTATGATTTTGGTTTTTTATTTCTTTCTCATTTGGCAAGACGCAGCAACAGAGGTCGAACGTTAATAACATTTTTAAGGGTCCCATCATCCTAATTTGCTATTCAGGACCCACAAGTCTGTAGGGTGAGAGAGTTAGCAGTTTGTGTATCTGCTTATGTAATTCAGTTAAGTCGTCCTCACTAACACAGACACTGCCTTTTGTTTGTGGCCAACCAGAACAATTATACTCAGAAAGACCTGTTTTTTATGCTTCTGACCTATATTAAGTTTCCTTATTTATATTAGGATTGCGCTCTGTTCAGTGCGGTGACTCAACTTTGACTTTTATCGTACGTTGTTCAAGTTGTAAGTTTACTAGCTTGATCTTGACACACCGTACGTGACATGAATCATAAGCAGAAAACTGCGCACTTAATTTATTCCCGTTTCAGGAAGAAAATCAACCCCAATGGTTTGTGAATTACAGTTGCGAGTTTAGGCAATCCTTTACCATGTCAATTCACAGCGAAAATTTTGTGACTTGCACTTAAAGGTCGTCATCCAATGTGTATAACTGAGGCTCGTAAGGGGACATTTTTATACCCGGAATCTGAAGCAACCTACTACGTTCCAATCCATTTCTGACTATTATCAAAGAAAGATGGATTACAAGACCTTACAGGAAATTGCACTTCTGTTGGACCCCACAGACGTGTTTGGGAACGATTGGAGAATGGTGGCGCATAGAATGGGATTCACCTTCCTCGAAATCCGCAAACTGGAGCGAGAAGCTGAACCTACAAAAAGTGTTCTGCTTAGCTATAAACACAAGTCTGGTAAAGCAGACGACGAATTATTAGTGGATTTGTGTAAGATATGCTCGGAAATAGGTCGCCAAGACGTCGTTGAGGCGATTAACATAGACACAGATGTAGAAGCCCCACTGGAGTCGGATATAAAATCGAGACAGAAGGAATTTCTTATAAAATGTAAGTAATGCGTACGTTGGAAATGTATCAGCGTATGTGTTTTTACTAGTGCATGTTAAAAAGCTTTTTAAACTACAGTTATATTTTAAGTGAATATTTGTGTTAGAAATGATTTACTGTCCATTTTTAGGCCATGAATACATACCGTGGTACTAGTAGTGAAATTATCTTACGCCAAGGGAAAGTAAATCAAATATTTTAAAACATTTTAAAACAGAAGTCACAAAGAAAAAAAAAGAAAAACACAGGAAGGGTTAAACTGAATAAACAAAAACCTAGTCGTTGTGATATTAGATTCACATTAAAATTGTCGTGTTTTAGATAGATGCACAAGCGAGCAATTATACGTCCGAACCATAAACGAATGCACGCGATGCATGAGAGACTATTTCACAAAGCTGTGTGGAATTAAAACGCGCCAACTGCAGGCCTTCCTAGAGAAACCGCAGAACCTGAGCGTTCTTAAGGTATTGAGGAACAACAATGTTTTAACTGAAAAGCAATTCTCTTTACTTTGCCCAAGCTCGGGGAGCATTAACATACATGATATGGACTTGTCCCTGCTGTACATCCTTGTTAAAAACATAGCACTAAAGGACGCGGATTGGTCAACACTGTCCAATCAAGACGATCCTAAGCCGGAACACGACGTGGTCAGAATAAAAGACCTTTGCCACAGATTATCTGCTGTGAGCCCAAACAACATTCAGGTGGAAAAGTTTGAGACTATTTTTAATGATCTCAGTGACCCTTTGCGTCGCCTTGGTGGAAACCCCGAATATATTCTACAAACGGAATGTAGTACTGGAGATAAAGAGGACGCGAAGGCAACTGCTAAGCGACGAAGGGCACGTCTTTACGTGGCCATCACTGCAGTACTAGTCTCAACAACAGTCGCTGTTATTTTGGCTGTCTCATTCATCGTTCATTCAAAAGAAACGCCACCTTACGACCACACCCCTACCTCTGTGTGTGAGAAGGTCACACCTGAAAAAATCGCCTTCAGGTGGAAAGGTAATTTTGTGCTGTCAGCTCATTGAAAGTCTTGTTTATTTTTATTATCGAGCTACTTTTACTTTTTACTGCTGTCTCTGTGTGCAATATTGATATTTGATTTTGAAATCGTTTTGTTCCCTATTCTTGTTTGGTATTTCAAGCAAAAACGAATTTAATGCCGTTTGACACGGAATATATCTTAACCGCTGGTATCCCTGGGACATGTAAGATAAATAAACCCACTTGTAAAAAAACAATTCATTTGAAAACTTTATTCTGTAGGTAAACAAGTCGAATTTCCTTTCGTTAGTCGAGATGGCTGGGGCGCTAAAGCTCCTCTTGGGGAGTACCCGTACCGATCACAACCCGTCCCTTACGCAGTCATAGCTCATACGGCAGGGGCCCGCTGTAACGGCACTAGCTATTGCTGCATGGAAGTCAAAGGAACACAGAAATACCACATGAAGGCTCGAGGTATTTTAAACATTTATTATGGGCGTAGATGAAAAGTTTTTTGCAAATGCTTTTATTTTTTTTTTTTTTGCTTGTGATATAAAATTGGTTGATTGTTTTGACTAATTTTAAGAACTAATTTTGTTCGACATATTACACAGCTGTTCAATTAATCAAATGGAAAGTTGCTTGTACCTCTTGAATTTGCCAGACGCGTTATTTAACTATACACAATTTTCACCACTTTGCAAAGATTTTTTCTCCGCTTTGATCAGCTCAATTCCTAACCGTTTAAAATGTATTTTTTTCTTGAAAGCACTTTTGTTTATTTGACTTTGCTTGTTGATCAGGAAGTCGCCCCCCCCCCCCCCCCCAACTCCACCAAAAAGAAAAATACGCTAGATGAAATTTTAAATTACAGAGTACATAACTCATCCTAGGTCCGGTTTGAACAATGACCTAGACAATAGTTACGAGGGTTTTCTGTATTTAGGTCATCGGCTGGAATCGCGTGTAAAATGCCTTCTCTTTCTAGATCACTGGAATCGTGTGTAACAGTGTAAATGCCGTTTCAATGGCTATTTCAGGCTGGGATGACATAGGGTACAACTTCATGGTCGGTGGAGATGGAGTGGTATATGAAGGGACAGGATGGGACCAAATAGGAAGACATACAAGAGGGTGAATATCTAGCTGAGTGCCCGTCTCCCAGACGACTTGAATATAAGCAATTCGTAACATATTTGATCAGTTTTTGCTTTTAAGCTATTAAAATATTAATAAACTTCACAGAAAGAAGCGTTTCAAGTGCAGCTTGGTGTTTGCATTGGCACAGTTTTCTGATAGCGCATACTAAATATTTTGGAATTTATAAGAAATTTAATTCACATCAGTCAAATTTTCAAATATTTGGTAAAATATTTTGAACTACAGCTATTATGTCTACAATGTTTGCCAGCGGTCTGAGATACAAACGACTAGTAGTTTTGACGTTGAAATTAAAAAAAAACGTAATATGAAATCACCAGTCAGTTTAGTAGCTATTGTCTTGATTTAATTTCCGATATTTATATTTCTACATTTAGATTCATATAAATAGTTCTTGGGGTTCTCTGGGGTCTACTGGTCCAACTGACACTGACTCGATAACTGTAAGGTGCAGACAGCTGCAAATATAGATTTACAATAAAGAGAATTTTTATCGATATTAGGTGGAATTACGATAGCATAGGCGTTGCTTTCACGGGCAACTTTGAAACGAGTTTGCCGCCAAGTTCCTCAATCTTAGCTGCTCGTCGCCTACTGCAGTATGGGGCGTATTTAGGAAAATTAACCCAGGATTATGTCATATACGCTCACTGCCAGGTGTCCGGGTTTGTAAGTCCTGGCGCTGCCATGTACGCTGAGATAAGGACCTGGGACCATTGGGTAACATTTCTTGATTTTTTTTTCCAAATCAGAATCAATTTGCCAATAAGACGACGAGATTTTTCTTCATCATTGGATAGTTTCAAGTACTATATGAAAATAATGCTTTATCTCCCACATGTCTATTCAACGTTTCATTTTCACAATGGCTATCTTCGTATATATGCACGAAGGAACATACTTGCATCGGCTTTGTTTTGTGTGGTTGTTTGCTGGCAAAATATTTTAAAAAGTATACAAACACTTGATGAAATTGTCAGAATAGTTGGTCGTTCAAGAAGAAAAAAGTGGATGAAAGTGTCAACTGAATAAGGGAGTCTTGATATTTTAAAAAATGATTTTTCCTTGACAGAGGTCAGCTCTCCTTTTCAACAATATCTAGCACTGTAATGCGAGTTGTATTTATTAATAAGTTACAGCATTTCACATATGCAAAAACGAATCCGTTTCCAGTCAAAGAAGGTCATTTTGTTGGCTGAATATATAATAATTTTAACTAAGAATATCAACCTTAAAACTGCTGCCTTTAGAGCTCATATTTCATTTTATACCTTGCTCGCTTTATTTCAGCAAATACGAAATAAAAACGGCGCATGCGCCTAGATGATGCCTGCAGTGGCGTGACAGAAGTTCTGACAACCACCTCAACGAGATGACTCGGATCTTTATAGCAAAAAACACACTGCACAGTATAATATGATGTAAATTTTATTTGGGTTGATTCTTTCCGTTGACATTTGCATATTTTTTGTTTTTGTAAGTGTGAAATTCAAGTATGGATTGGAACATATATTTCTTACGAGTATGAATGCCTTAATTACTTCTAAAGTTATTAATTACATTTCAAGTTCCATGTCAATGTCCTAATAGAATTTATTACTTTCATGCAATAATTGTTTAGAATTAAAGATAAATACTCGTTTAGATAACAGTAAGAACACACGTTTAGTGAAGATTCGTATTCTCAACTGTTATGAATTTATCAAATAAAGGATTTTGTTTTTTACAATGCTTTATTCAGTCTTTATTTTTTCTAACGTTGACACATTGCAAACATTCACGCTCACACACACACATACACACACACACACACACACACTGGCGCGCGCTAGAATTGATGCTAATAAACAATGCTTTAAAATTGTCCTTTTATGTACACGTTAATGTTTTTGGCGTGCCCCAAACATGGTTGGCGTAAATAAAATTTTCTTTCATTTTCAATACCGGTGCTTGCACATACACGTACCGGGGGTACATGTATAGACTTTGTCATAAATGTTGTCCCATCTCTATTTCCATTTTATTTTATTTATTTTATCATTTTATTTTAAATGACCACCTCACACCCGTAAACCATTCTGAACATTGTTTTACCATATTTAACATGAGCCAGTCTGTATACTATGATACGGCCGCACCTATACGTATATATGCGTCATCCAACCCACTGCCCAGAATAAGTGATGTCCGCATTGATACCCACGGCTATTTGGTTTGAAAGTCGCAAGTTACAAAACAGTGTCATGCCTTGACCAACAACACAGTAAGAACATATTCCGTAATGTCACAAGATATTCTTTACTTTATTTATTTATTTATTTATTTATTTTATTTATTTATTTTATGGTACAAGCATGATGGACATAAATTCTCTTCCCTCGCTTGGTGACGAACATAAAGTTCGCTATTAATCTTTTAATTTACAACGAAAGGTGACAGCTATTTAATATGTAGACCGTTGGTCATAATAGTCGAACACAAGATCTGTAAGATAAGATCATTTCATAATATAATCCATGATTTTCAAAAAGAATGTCTGAGTCTCGTGAAAGTTAAATATATCAAACCCATGTTTGTGTGAATACAGCGCGCAATCTAGCATTTTTTTATGCTCTGCCTCACCACTGTTTGGAGCATAGGCAACATAAATTTCATGTTTATCGCATCAATATATATACAGCTCGAGCATAATACATAACTCTACATATATCCTTGAAGACGAGGCTTCTTTGTCCTTAGGCGTAACACACGTGACGACAGTAACACACAGAGTCATATGACACAGTGGACAAACTTCTTCACGGACAATTTAGTCCTTAATCAGTCACTCTTTATCTTAATTTGGACACACCTGTGCGAACTGAAGAAATTTGTTGGTGTCGATCGGTGGGTGTTCCACAAAACTGGCGGCGTCGTTTTCCTGAAAGTCCTGGTAAAACTGGGTCTACAGCAGCTTAGGACAGCTTACAAGTGCGCGACGATATGAAGACGACGGTGTTTGCTCATCTTGGGTTTTGTTATCGTTAGGTGATAACTTCAAAGAAAATCAGGAACATGGTATCTTTACAGAAAATGCCAAGACGTCGGAAACTTGTGTCAATTTCAACGTTTTTCATAATCTGGATTTTAAGTCTTCACGTCCAAGGAATATACGCACGTAAGACTTTTTCTTTTCCCTTGCCTTTGTTTGTTTCTTTTTTATAAGAAATGAAGAGAGATCAAGAATTAGGCAAAGCATTTGCAATACTTATTATCTAAAGGCTACATAAGATTTTCTTATTTTAGTACGTCTTTAGTAAAATATTAAAAAGTGAAGTAAATAAAGTTTATGAAATTGTACAGAAGTGAAATATAATGGCTTAACACAAGCAACTAATTTCCTTTTTCATATTATCACACTCATTTGATTTATTTCCGGCCGACAGTACCAATCACTATCTGACACCGATTTGCAAAGACAAACTGACAGTTAACTTTTGCAAATTTTGCCCCCGTACATTGTATGTGTATGCTCTACAAGTGTCGACTTTTTTCAGTAGTATTAAGATAAATATTTTATATTTATAAAAGAATCGGGGAAAATATTTTTCGAATGTTAGCTTTTGCAAATTATCGAACCTTAAGTGTTTTTATCGTTTTCAGCTAAGCGCAAGCCCAAGCCAAAACCTCCTCGGGACCCTCCAACGACAACTCCTTCTACGACATTTCCTGCACCAACGACTCCTCTGGCAACTACAACAACGACTCCACGGGTGACTACAACAACGACTCCTCTGGTGACTACTACGACGACTCCTCTGGCGACTACAACAACTACTCCTCTGGTGACTACAACGACTCCTCTGGCGACTACAACAACGACTCCTCTGGCGACTACTACGAGGACTCCTCTGGCGACTACAACAACAACTCCACTGGTGACTACAACAACAACTCCTCTGGTGACTACAACAACTACTCCTCTGGTGACTACAACTACTCCTCTGGTGTCTACTACAACTTCTCTGGCGACTACAACAATAACTACTCTGGTGACAAGTACCACGACTCCTCCAACGACTATTTCAACGACTCCTTTGGCAATAACTACAAGGCCTCTACTGGTAACAACTATATCGACTCCTGTGTTGACTACTTCAACGACTCCTCTGGCGGCTACTTCAACGAACCCTCTAGAGACTAGTGCAAGTTACCCGGCAGCTCACACAACAATGCCGCCACCGACAACAATTCATTTAGCCAACTTTACAACAATGGATCCTTTGATCACTAATTCAGCCTCGACCCTTTGGAAAGATACTTCAACATCGACTCTCTTGAAGACTTCTGCGGCCCCTTTGACGGTCACTGAATCCCCTGTAACGAACCCAACCACAGCTACAATTCAGCCCACAACAGTGACAATGAACATACATACTACTCCTATCACGACTATTCTTGCAAATTCTGTCCAAAATGAAGCAACGACAACTTCAAAAACGATTCCCACGACTTCCAGTGTTAATCTGGAAACAACTCCCAAAATTACTCCTACGCCATTTGCATTCACTGAGGCAACGCAAACTATGGATACAACAGTGCGGCCAGGGGACACAACAGTAGGGCCAGGAGACACAACAGTAGGGGACACAACAGTGGAGCCAGGGTACACAACAGTGAGGCCAGGCGTCACAACATTGGAGTCAGGGGACACAAAAATAGGTTCAGGGGGCACGGCAGTGAGACCAGGGGACACAGCAGTGGGGGGCACAACAGTAGGGCCAGGGGAAACAACAGTAGAGCCAGGGAACATAGAAGTTAAACCCAGTGCACCAACAGGGCAGAGTGAACAGAATACGCAACCCACATCGACAGAAAAATCTCCTAAAGACGGAATACATGGGGGGACAGACGAATCTACGAATAACGGCGGTTCTGCTGACTCCTTCTCTCATGACGGATCAACCGGATCTTCATCTGGTGGTAGTCTCTCTCTGGACGGATTGCCAGGTATTGAATATCCGGATGGTACACAATCCGACGGTTCGATAGATATTGCTTCCAATGAAGATCCGTCGGGAAAGACAACTCAGAAAGGAGATGGAGACAGTTCGTCAACCACAGCGGCGTGGGGCGTCAACAAAATAAGAACACCCGACCTTGAACCAGCGAATGATACAAGTGACGGGAAAGGTAATGGTTTCTACTATGAAGTGATTTACATTAGTTTTGGGCCAATCTTTTTGCCATTGTATGGTATTGATTGGGATACTTACTGAGTGGTACTTAAAAAACACAAATTGCCTTTAATTGGCACGCGAATTAAAATATAATGGATACTATATTCGTGAAAGCCAATTACATGTGGTCTTTGAAAATCATGTTTTAATTGTTTTTCATGTATTTTATGCAGATGAAGGCGGTGAAAAAGTTGGCAACGGTGCGATCTCTACCGGCGTTGTGACAGGAGTAGTTGTGGGGCTGCTTTTCGCTGCCCTCCTCATTCTTTCTACAGCTCTATTCATAGTGTGCTTGAAAAAGCAGAAGTAAGTAAAAAGAGCGCGGTCATTACCTATAACTTCCTCATACCATTACCGCAATATATTCATAATATCTGGTATGATATTTACACTGGTCAAAGTATTCCATCTATCCAAATTTTGGTTAAGGACAAATTGTCGGTCCCTTAGCCTTTTTCCTTGCACCGATATGAATTTCCGTTCATCCACCAGTTTAGACCATTGACAATTATAATAAATTATCATATTTCATTTTATTACATGGCCAAGTTTTATTCTTTTTTAACGTTTATAGTTCTCTTTGATTCCCTTAGAATATGAAGATATTTATTTAAGTTTAACAGCCAGTAAATACCTTCTATACAAAGTTGCACGGTGATAATTTCATGAAACACATAACACAGGGGGAAGGTCGGCAACAATGGAGGTGTCCCTAGGGTGACTCAGTGCGTTTTAATCTTAACTCAATCTCTTCACGACATCCACTATACCCGCAAGGTATTGACAGTCACAATAAATAAATAAATAATATACTGAGTATATAAATCAGCTTACATGAATCACGGCCCAAGGCCATTTCATGCTGAATCTCTACGAGAAAGGCATCACAAGGTTTCGACCGCTCATCTTCCGCCGAACAATTAAAATCAATTAAAATGGGGTGTGGCGAGCTGAATGTTAGATGCACTTTTTGGTTTGTCACAAATATTTTATTTTTCTTTTCTGATGCTTTGTTTTTGGTTTTTTATGCTAAGTCATGTAAATCGAATTGTTATTTGTATTTATATTTCTTATTGCGCGAATAACGGTCTTTATGCTGCAAGACGTTTCCACAAGATAATTTCAAAGTATAAAAAAAAACATTGTTCAACCACAGGAGGTCATTCATTAAAATGTTCTGGTAATCAAAATACAAATTTTACTTGGCCTCCCAACATTGCTAAAGTAAGTTGCCTTGGGGTAGGGAAATAATTCCCGTCACAGAAACGAAGACTGAAGTGTCAGTCTGCTCCTCCCACCGCTGGAGGGAGCTACTGTATCTGGATGCTGACGTCATTTGTTCTTTTCGCACAGTTTCCCACAGTACAGAAATTTGAACAAAATTAGCCAGAGAAATATTTCTGAATATCTGTTGAAAATGCTCTGTTGCCCTGTTAAAGGATATGAAGAACTTATGTAGACCCCGCTGAACGAACATTCCTTGGTTCAAGTTAATTCTATGTCGGTTTTATTTACTTTTTTAATAAGTGAGTTACGCTTAATGTATTTAATTCTTTTACAGAATACGATTGCCGGAAAGTTACAGCACCAAAAGGACAGAAACTCTACAGGTAAGTGTGCTGGCAGCAAATAGCATCAGAAAATGCTCATCGTTTGCTGTGGGTTTTATTTTTTCTCGGAGCAAATGCTTCTGAAAAAAAAAACAACATGCCTAGCACATTTCTGTTTAGAAAAAAATCGATACTGCAATCTTATTTATCGATCACCCTTCAAATATATTGATCATATATAGTTTTTTAATCAAAGTTTTCTTGCATCCATTTCATCTCAGAACAATCCAGTTTATAAGGGCGTTTTACCAACAATCGCCGTCACCGACGGGGCCTCTGCTTCGCCGGACTTCACTAACAGTACGTCGAACGTCTACATCGACAGTGATGCCCTGCAGCAGCAGCGACCCCCAAATTTCACGGGACAGAGCTGGAACAGCGAATTCAGCTTCTTTGAGGGCTCGTCTTGTCACTTGAACAACCACCCGTCAACGACTTACCTGGCACCAACAGACATTGATCCAGAGCGCGTGTCGAACCTTTATGCATCAATCGACGACTCCCGCGTCTCAGTGCGCAGCCAGGTCCTTGCCAGCGCCCCGCCCCTGGATGAGAGTAACACGGACTTCGACGACGCTGGCGGGTACTATGATCCGATTGATGCCCGCGGCGCTGCCAGAAGCCCTACAGCTGGCGATGCTCAGGATAACATATATTACAACTCTTCTGCTTTCTCCCCGACTTACGTGAACCAGCTTGGCACGCACAATTGCAACACGCATGTTGGAGAAAACTGCGATTATCTGGAACTTATGACCACGCCCAACGAGGGGGAACGAACGTCCACGATACAGCACCATTGCGCACCTGGCGGCGAAGAGGGTCACGTGTACGCGTTGCCTCGCAACAATGCGCCCCTCAGCGAATCAGGATACAGCAACAACAGCAAAGCACTTGATTGTTCGTCTCATTTTGCAACTCGAAGTGGCAGCAATGTTTATGAAATTGTTGAGTTTCGAAATTGATAAAAAAATTATTATTCATTTAAAAAATCAATACAAAACAAAGTTGCTTTGGGTGCAGCTTAATTTGGAAATTACCGAACACGCTTCATGAAAACATTTTATAAGTCATATTTATTGTAATGAGTTCAAAAATCAGTGATGCCTTCCCACTGATAAACAGTGGATAAACTCATCGATCAATTGATTTTGACTAAAACTTGTACACGTCTGATGATTATCAAGAGTGCACAGCACCAAACTGAGTTACTTCACCAAAGTTATTTGAAAATACATTTAAATAATATAGTGAATTCATATATGAATAATCATAATGGGATAATGAAAAACGAGGAGGGTTGGTCACAAGAATTATTTTAAGTGTTATTTTAATGTTTAGCTCGTCAAATTTGCAGCCGTGCACATGGCTGGGCCAAGCTGAAAAACAGTCATCTATTTAAATCCATCATATCTCTCAAATTCGTGTTTTGAATTTCAAATAATTTATGGTTCCCCTTTTCAGAATATGCAGTGTTTTCACCGACGTAACATTTCATTACGCAAAGTACATATTTTGGCGGGGCACATATAAAGAGCAGGAATAACTTGGGCACCTTAACCTTTGAAAAATTTTACCTGTATGCCATTTGCAGCAAGGATATAATAAATTATGTGAACATTGGATATTATCTCAGTTATGCTACACTTTACGTACTATCATCTAAAATACTTTTTTCAATCATCTTGCGCGGATAATAAATGGAGAGCATTTTGAGTTTATGACAGTAGTATATATGGTCAGCGAGATTCTGGAACACATTTAGACAGGAATTCACCAAGTTTTATTGAATATTCTTTTGGTAAAATGCATACCACGCGAATGACACAAGCCGTCAGCCTTGCTTGATCTTGCTTCGATTTACGAAGTCATCTATCCAAGTTAACTGAAATGTGGTCTAAGCAAGGCCTATTACCTGGAGTCTTTATGTGAAGGGGGTCTTTGGTCTATGGTTTTGAAATAACAGTTCATTCCTTTCACTCACTTGGGGTTGTATAGGTCAATGACAAGAACGCATTTATATCGGTAACACATTATTTTATAACTGGAACATGTGGGATTAGACTCAAAAATGTCCCAGTAAAAAGCCTTATCGAGTAGCTGAGAAATAACAAGCCCATTATTTCATAAATAATTTATTGTATCGCCCGACTACATATATTTTGACATAATATCAGGGCCATATCCTCCGGGGGGCAGCTGCCCCCCTGGGATTTAGAATTTTCCACACTGGTAGGGGGACACCCCCTCCCCCCTCGGGGGCTTCGCCCCCTCGTGTCCGCTTACTGCCCCCCCTGCCATTTTGCTCAGGCTACGGCCCTGAATATGAATTAAAATGTCTTAATATATCAATGTCAATTTTTCCAAATACGCATTGAATTCAGTATAAAGTACAACGTACCTGCATATTAAACATGGGGGTTCGATAGATATATGTCGATAGATTAGTCCTACAATCAACATAGAATTCCTTATATAAATGACCCATTTAAGGGAATGACTTGCAAAAGCTTTTCGCAAGGCATGGAGAAATATCAACATGGAAAAACAAACTACCTGAATAAGGTTATTCTAACGGTAATTGAAAGAATGGCATGCGTCTGGTTATTGCACATACACATTATGGCAAACTTTGATCATAACAAATAGTTTTCTTAAACCTAACAGACCTAAGAAGAAAGTGCAAACCAGGAAGTGGGGAGCCCAAGCAAGGCATGACAAAGACAACCACTGCACATACCTAAGTCAAATGAAAATGTAAATTTATATACTTTACTACCAGACTTAAAACCGCATCAAGAATGTCTGGTCTACCAGGAAGTATCACCTGAGGAAGTGCAACCCCCTCCCCCCCCCCAAAAAAAAAATAAATAAATAAATAAATAAAAATAAAAAAAAGGTAAGCAAGATTTGGTGGACAGCATAAAGGACTTTTGGACCAGCTTAACGTCAGAAAAGAAGAAATGGTTGCTATGAAAGTATAGGGACAGCAGATTAATCACTATAGAAATACAATTATCAGTGCTGGTTATACATAATTATGTATGCAGTTGAATTTTAAAAAAAAGTGTAAAATGGGACTAAAGCTAGCCTTTAAGTTAATTAGGAGAACAATTGAGAGCAAGTAACCAAACTAAGAAAACTTTAAAATAACCCAGGTTTGGAGATGAGAACCTTAAACAGTACTTCAGACTTTGAAGAAGTTGGTTGAAAAAGTACAATCAGAAGATGTAAAGACAGACAGTGCTGATTAGTGTCAGCTCAACTAACACACTGTTTAAGATGCCTAGTTTATTTTGCCATGAAACAAAGAGAAGACATTATCAGGGAAGTAATGAAAAACACAGACAGCACACACCACATAGATAACACAAATAATTTTACAAAAATAATTTTGCAAAGGTTGAAAATGGGCCTGGTGAAGGGATCTGTTACTTGTATTCTCCATTATCCCCAAACAAGTTACAGTAATCAGTGATCACCAGCAGTCTATTTTCACATTCCATGTGCAACTACCCATTAAAGTTCTAAATGTATTCTACATAATTTCTTACACACAGGCTTCAAGATTGTGTCCTAATTATAGAAACATCCAAGAGCAAGGTAATGTTTACCAAATTAATAATAATTTGCTCATATGCATACCTATTTCAACACAGTTCTGAAGAATGGTACTCATGTATCACATTTTTATACATGCCATAGTATCATAATGCAAAATGTGTCTAGAAAAAATCAGCTTTGCTGCATCTAAAATACTTATCACAATTTCTTTGACTCTAATGTATTTCAAAATAATCCACTATTACTGGGGATCAACATCCTTCATACAATCCTTGTTAAAAACATTCCTTAGGCTTATGCACCAATAGCAATTTCTCTATTACTACAATTTTCATAATTTACATTCAACCGTCTATCAATATATAATATGACCAAGTAAATCTGTGGTTTAAAAAATTCTTGCAAGACCCTATAGACTTTCACAATAAAAAATTTACAATTAATTATTATACTTTAGTTTTATTGGCATGGATTCACCCTAGTATCTCTACATCTGAATTTAATTCCATCTGCCAATTATGCGTACTTCAATATAGCAATCTTAAAATACACCATCAATGCCAATTTGCTAAAAAATAGTACAATTAATTCCATTTTTACTTTTTCTCAAAAGATAGCTTAATTTTTAAAAATAGGGGGAAACCCAGTGTATATTAAAGTACTAAGTAAGAAGATGTAACATTTTGCAACAAAGTGACTTTTTCGTTTACCAAGTGTGTTCATTACTTGCAAATACATCACAGCAATTTTGGCATGGTGGTCGTCTTGGTTGGGAATGCTTCTAGACTCTCTTCCGCATGTGTCCAGTTGTAGAAATTCTCTCTGTACCACAATACTGAAAAAGGAACTAAAATGTAAAATATACAATATATGTAATATATTTTACTAGAAAACTGTTGCCCATAACAAGTATTGCTTAGTGTAATAAAATCCATAACTATTTTTATCATTGGTATCATTGGTATTGGATGGTATTATACTGGTTGTGCCCAAAGGGAGAAAAAGAGTCACTTACTTTCATTTAGGGTGTGGGGCTAAGTATCTTTATATATCCCAAGCTACTAACATAAATGAATTTCACTAGAAAAGCTTAAGACTTTGTTAGCCTTTTGTAAAGTGCAATTTACAGCTTCCCCTTTCTGGGTGTCTGTGTTCAGTTTTGTTGTTACAATTGCTCAGCCAGTAGGAAATGTTTTACACTTAATCATACGGCTCAGGAGGTTCGTCAGGCACATGTTAGTATAGTCGTCAAGGGGGAATTATTTAGTGGTTTCTGTCCCAAGATGTCAAAGCTCATCTGATGAAACTCTCCAATAACATTCCACTGCATATCAACCTTAACATGCCTCTGATCTCACCTTTCCTGCCCTCTCACCTGTGTTTTCTATGCCTTGTTCCCAGGTGACTCTTGGCTGCCAGCCGAGGTTGGCAATCTTAGAGGAGTCCATGATGTATCTGTAGTCGTTGAAAGGCCTGTCTTCCCCAAAATCCAGGTACCGCTGCATGCCCTCCTCTGTCGTGATGCCCTTCAGCTATATTAACAGAGAATTAGAAAATACTACAATTGATCTGAAAAAGTATAATTAAACTTGTATTTCCCATATAGGCTTGCCTGTATTTTCATACACTTCCTATTGTTTGAACTGCCGATTGTGGTATAAGTCAGTTACAACTGCTCTGCATCCACTGTATGCAACATACAAAAGCGTAATTATATCCTACTTGTGTTGTAACTAGTACGTATATGATACTCACTTTCTTTATAAGGTATTTTGCCAACCCTAAAATGCTCAGGTTGAAGTCTGTTCCGATATTGTAGATCTCACCTGGCTCCCCCTTGTGGAGGATGGTGTCAAATGCTTCTGCCACGTCTGTCACATACAGGAAGTTACGAATACTGTCACCTGAGCCATGTATACAGCTGAAGATGTAGAAGAGAAACGTAATGGAGATACTGATATGAATATGGGATATGCTTTAATTGTACAATGGCCTGTCAGTAGCTAGGAAGGAGCAATCATGTCCAACTCATTAATAAAATCTAATATGATTGTGTTATATTTGTGGAGGTAAAAAAAGAACTTAATTTCATTTGTCAAAATTTCCTTGAAGTCTATATAATTTCTCTCAACATTACTCGCTTGCATTATCTTCAGGACAGAAAATTTGGATTCTTTAGCTTTCATATCATATATTAAAGAGTTAATAATATATCTCTATTTTCTTGCAGTACTAACTTTTTAATCAAACAAGCATTCTGATACATAATCTAGGAGTCTTCTACCTACCATTTCTTGTCTCTGTCCAGCAGAGAAATAAACTTTGGAATGACCTGCAAGGAAATGCATGTAAAAATGTTTGAGACAAACTTCACAGAATACAGTGTTAAAATCATGTAACATTAACTTTCTAAAACAATCAGAGGATATGGCTGTTTTTCTCAGTGATGTGGCCCTTCATAGGTTAAAATGTGCAAATATGATGACCTTTCACAAACTTTGCTAAGTGTTAGAATAATATCAAATGTATTATGTACAGACCTAATTGGCTGTGTAATTGGCAGGTAATACTATGCTACATAGTTTGAATACCGAGGAATGGTCTAAGAGAAGATAATACGTACTGATCTTGGATACTGGTGGGGACCATAGACATTGTTGGACCTTGTAATTATCACAGGAAACTGCAAATAGGAGAGATTATCATATCATCACTCTTCAAACCCACACTGACATTTTTCTGAATTTAAAGTTAGTGTTTAAACAAACTTTTTATCATATACAAATTTTATGAATTGCTCACTAAATTTGTGGTAATATGATGTTCACTAAATTATATATTTAATATGTGAAAAGTTTTAATCAAGGAAAAAAACTTTATAAACATTCAAAATCATCCTAGAATTCATAAACTTTATTTACAGTGATTATGTACAGTCCATTTGTGATGGGAGCGATTAGAAGCTTGCCATGATCTCAGTTAACCACGAGATTATAAATACAAATTTCAATCTTCTCTACTGCCAAGTACATTATCAAACACACTCAGAAACTACCTGAACTTGAGCCGTCACAGTTGGATGCACATACACTGTATATGGGAGCAGCTTTACATTAATTATCAATATGCAGACAAAATGCCAAAAATGACAAGTCAGTAATGACAATATTTACATGAGCATGAACATATTAAGTAACCTTTCAATGAATTAATAAAATAAGAGCAGCTCCAGCTGGATATGCCTTACTTTGAATGACTCCCAATATGATCTCACCATGCACTCAGCAGCCGCCTTGCTGGCAGCATATGGGTTGGTCGGCTTGTAGTTGGATTTTTCTTTCAGTACCTGTAGGTGTCAGAGAAGAACCCCATCAACTGTGTTATGCACTAATTAGAATAAAGCAGTAATTGGCTGCATTCAGAAAAGTGGACTAACTAGTCTGAGGGTCAAATATGGCTGACCCACTTGAATACTTCCCCACAGGATATCTATTCAGTGTTTAATAACGGATAAGATGGCAAGTTTTTTAGTGGGTAGCCATATTGGACAATCAGACTAGTTAGTTCACTGTTCTGAATGTGGCCATTTTTTTCACTCAACACTTAATAATGAAGATACTGTTTACCTGAACTAATTTTGTTAATTGGAATATACAAAAGATTACATACTTAAACATGAGAAAAAAAACTTTTATCAAATCACCTTTTAGAGTGAGAATATTCTCTTTATCACATTAAAATGCCAGCATGTTTCTAAAAGCCACTAAAATGATACTTCTCGACAAATTGATCTAAGAAAGAGGTTTACAATGATGATTAATTTATAAAAACGTCTAACACATCACATTTTATAGGGGCATTTCAAGATTCGGCACTAAATTTCAGGACAGTATAATCTATCATCAGAGAGTATTCTTAACAACTACCTTTCAGAAAATTTGACAAGGAGTGTTTCATACTGCACTTGCCATAATATACTCATTTACAATGAAATACCAGAACTAGAGGATCAAAAAGGTATAAGTGCCTACTAGGTATGCACCACCAGCAGGGTTACACTATAAAAATTTATTTTATATGAGAAATTGATGACAAAAAAGTTACAGAATAAAAATGTTGCAAAATTTTTTTTCAGTTTGTGGCAATGTACCTCTGTGCTACTTCCTCCATAGACTTCATCTGTACTGACGTGGATAAATTTCTCCACTCTTGCCTCGTAAGCTGCGTTCACCAAAACATGGCTGCCATAGATGTTGGTGCGTGTGAAGTCAAGCGAATATATGAATGACATGTCTGGAAGAGTATGGAACAGGACAATCAGGCAAAACTTTTCTTCAACTTTTCAACTTTTTTTTTGAGGGGGTGAAAATGTTCAATTTTGAAAAATCTTATCTCCAAACTGCTTCAAATTTGCAAACAGGATATTGGTTTGCAAAATAAATACAATAAACAAACAGACGAATTTTAGCACACTTCTTTAATTTTAACAAATCAATTTTAAATCAATATTTAAACTAACGCATCTCAAGATGTAAATAAAAAAATAATGTCAAAGCATTATCCTTAGACTGTATAAAATTATTGTACTAAATACAAATACATGCTGTTTATATTAATTTATGAGCGTACCAACTTGTGATTCTGCAGCAAAGTGAAGAACTGTATCAATCCTTTCTTCTTGAAAGACATAGCGCATGAAGTCTGGTTCACAGATATCCCCCTGTAAACACAACATTTAAACAATCTCTGATCACTGACTCTTTTGCAACTACCCTGTGTACAGCAACTAAATCAACTCTTACTTAATAACTTAGTATACTCAGCTGCTTAAAATTCAACTCTGTTTTTCCACTTATTTCACACTGCTTATAATTACTTCATTAAACAGGTTTGCCTCTGCTGCATGTCTGCATGAACCAAAAAATCCCATCCTTTCAAACAATTTTAAAACTGAGGTAGCTTAATAAGCCAGAATATCTATTCTAATCAAAAACTTGGAATTGAAGCATAGCACAGGAATAAGACACCTAAGTCAATCAGTAGAGTGCATTTTTACTTACTTTAAAATTATCTCATCATAATTTCATTTATTTTTCCATTAACATTTAAAACTTCATATATATATATATATATAAGTGAGCACCTTACCTTTTTTGCTTGCTTTATGGTATTTTAATTTCTACATACCTGAATAAATTTATAATTTGACTTTCCTTTGATACTCTCCAAATTTTTCACACTGGCACAATAATCAAGCTAGAAAGACAGACCATGCTTTAATTATCTACAAAAATAACTGCTGTAATACTCACATTATACAGGAATAATTAAACAGTCAAGGATATGTATATATACATCATGTGAGGCACTGACCACTGTTTTGCTTCGTGTAAAAGTTAGGTATGCTTGTTTTAACATTGTTTAATATTTGAAAATATTCATAACAGTTTTGAAAAGAAAATGATAAGGTAATGTGGATTTAAACATCCTTACAACAACTCTACAATATTGCAGCAATACCCACCTTATCAAGGTTGACAATGTAGTAATCTGGATACCTTGTCACAAGAAGAATAACAGTGTGTGAACCTCTGCAAAATCAAAATTGAACAAAATTACAAATAAAGAAACAGCTTGTATGACATGATATATTGCCGTACATTACATTAAAAAACTAACATTTAATGCATTACAATGTGCTTTCTTAATTGTTCCACAAGCAATCATTTCTAAATCTGAAAAAAAAATGAGGAGATTAGAGATTCAGATTCTAACTTAGTTTTAAATCTAAACTCAATGCAGTGCTATCATCACAGACGGTGTATAAACAAATGTGGGAAATCCGGCTTACTGCACGCACTTGAGTTGTGCTAAATGGCCCGTCCCCTAAACCCTTGTTAAGCTGAATTTGAAAAAAATAAACAGATGTCCGCGTCACCTCAGCTTTGCCGACTGATGAATGAATGAATGAACGTGTCAATGTTTGCCTTTTTACCCCTATTAAACGAATATTTTCAAACACTCGAAGACGTAAAGACTATAAATGAGCTTACATGAAGCCCGCACCCCCAGTTACAAGAATCCTTTTCTTATATTTTTTGCAGTTGTTGCAGCACGAACACTCAACCGGAAGCTCTTCCATTGCTGACTGCTTCCTACGGAAAGGGGTAATCGAGGCAAGTACCCGCTTTCTTATTTTAACGACAATAACTTGGAAAAGCTGTAATAACTCTCATTTCAATAGTTCCATGTCCAATATAAATCATCATATTTGTCTTGGTTAATTATGTGCCAGTAGTTTAAATATGATTTTCAGTGCTTTGAATATTGACCTCGCTATGACCTCATTTTACGTCATTTCACGTGTCAACCATGGCCGGCAAGTTCAACGTGAAACTGAGCAGCAAGTACAGAGCATACCTGCAGTCTGTTTGAACGAGAAGCGGGAAATAGACTCGCTCATGCTGGCATGGTGAAGCCACGCAGACTTGCAGTATTTTGTGCAATATTGCTTTCATGCATCGTGCTTGCGGAGGGAAAGACATTCCGTGGAGTATGGACGACAAAATTGGCCAAAATCTCTGCGGGCCAGTATGTGGGGAGCTTCTGTTTTCGGGGTAAGTTATGCGGCCGATCGCGACGCAATTTAATTAAAAATTAAAAGTGTGCAAGAAATTAGGTAGCGGTGACTATACTCTTTGTAGTGAACCTTTTTATTTTCTTCCCCAGTGAGGGCAGTGACCATCCTGGCATAATCTATGCATTTCAAACTCAGATTCGTATACTGTTTATTTTGGACGTGCATCTGTCATCTGCTAAAATACATGTACAAAGTATGCATAGTGTTGTACTGGTGCGTCTGGTGATTAACAAGAATGATATGCAGCACATTTTGAGTTTGGTCTGCAAAATTTTATGTCAAAACATATTTATTACCAGTAATATAATAGAAATAAATATTACTGGTAATATAATAGAAATAAATATTACAAGTAATATTTATTTCTATTACAATTGTGCTTTGGGATAACCAGAATGGGGATTTCAAAACAATTAGGATTGGAAATAAAAATGATTTTGAAGTCACTGTCACCAAATGCAACATCATAGAAATAGCTGGCTCCACTCGTATTGAAAAAATGATGTAAAATGTATACTTTTTAAGTCATCAGTTCTCTGAAATTCATGTTTTTAGATAATTATTTTGGAGTTCCTTTTTAAAATAATTTTGAGTGAAATTTAACTTCATTTATATTATACTTATCAGTAGAATACTCATCTGAAACACCTATTTTGGCAACATACATGCATATATTTTAGCGAGACAAATGTCTTTGTTCATATAGTCTGGTTTGCATAATTAATAATCAAAAATGTATTAAAGCATACTGCAGTCTGCTCAAATAAGGGTTGATTATCGGCATGAATAATGAAGCTCACAAAGATAAATACGATCATCATTCAATTTTTTTAGTTCAGATTTTGTATTTCATATTTAATTTATATACAAATATTTTTTCTTTCATATCTTACCTGTCAGCAGGATAAAATAAACTGATTAGCATTTAATGTTTGTATGAAAAAAATTCATTGTAGTTTAATAGTAGATGTAAAGAACTTGGTACATATTGAACTAGGCCCTAATGAATAAGTACAAAAGTATATTTTTGTTAAAATCAAGCTGTTTTTATTTTCTGATCATGTATCTAGTCTTTTCCTTCATCGAAATAAGTCCCATTTTTGCAGAATCCACTAAATCCCATCTGGTAGTTTACCTATTTAGTCTGCATGCTTAATTGCAGCATTGAAAGTTATCAATAAGTCAGGATTTACCTGTATGTTGTTTGACAGAAAAGATGAAAATAATACTGTTATTTAGGATGTCATGAATTATTCAGTCAGTGGAAGATATGAGATAAGGTATAATCAACAAATCATTGTGAATCTTCTGGTCATGATTTTTAAAATCACACATGGACCATTAAATAAGTCCTAAGATTACCTTTGAACAAAATGTGCCTTCAATCCTGTGACTATTAATTATTAATTTAAAAACTGGCGATTGTTTCATGTTAAAATGGCTTAGTCTGAGTCATGTAACAATGAAATGAGCCTGCTTTTGCAGTCTATTTGTACCTTGGGCAAAGGTTACCTGTCCGTAATATTTGTTAGTTAACAGCCTATGTAAAAAGTAATGGACAAATGATGAAAAATTTTCAGGATAGGTCAGAAATGCACTGACTTAGAAATTAATTAGATTTGAATTTGATCCATTAACAGATCAATTCATAATGTTGTAATCAGAATTGAACTGTCTTGACAGAGATCCCTGCTCACTGAATGCATTTTTATTAATCTTGCATAAATTTTTAGTTTCTTTCCTGGCTGGAGAAGCACAGGATATTATTGACAGCCAGTAGGAGCTGCAAATATTGAAGACTCCTTGTCACAAAAATTATGAATATTTAAAACATCAGTGACTGTATATAGTGGATGATCACCCAGGCACTACTCAAGATCAACTCATCACTCAAATGTTCCCCATTGCCATCTATGAGACTCCAAGTTTGATTTTCACTCACCACATAATTTACACCTCAAAAACAACTGCAACATGTTGCATTGATGAACCAGAGAGTACATTTGAGATAGATCATTTAGCATGAAATAATTATGATGTTCCCAGTGCTCACTGATCTTGATGAGTTGCATATAACATTTTGTACATTAATATGCCTGCTTATTATATTTATTTATTTATTTGCATTATTTTAAAAAACTGCTTGTGTTCAATGGCAGTAATTTTTACGTAGAAACATTAGTCCCTTATATGCATATTTTTATGAAATATAAATCTTACATTTATTAATAATCTTTTTTCATATTTTTAGATGACACAGGCCAGCTTGAATACAACGTCAACAGCACTGTGGCAGGAGTTAGGCTTCTCTTGTACACAGATGCCACCTGGAGGATTGCAAAAGATCAGGCCTGTCTGAAGAAACTTAGCAATGCAAAAGAAGAGAGTTAGTATTGATATGTGACTAACAATTATCTGTTCTCTCTAAAAGATACTGATAATTTAATGCATTAGTTATTTAAACCAGTAGTTTTATTTTAACAATTAAGCAGTACTATGAAAGTTATAAACTGCCATCAGTAAGCTGCAACTGCACAGAATTTGTAGTATTTGATTTATGATTTTTCTTTTTTGTAATTTCAATTAAATTAAAGTTATTTACATTTTTAAAGATATTGTAATTTGAATGGTAGATGACATAGTTCATAGTTTGGTATTTACTCCCCAGTTTCCATCACCCGCACAAAGGGAAACCACATGGTCTCTCATTTTGCACAGCCCGTGATCTGGCACGTGGTCTTCGTAGATGAGTACACATGCAGCGACACGAGGCCCGTGGCAGGATTAGAGCAGCCCAATCACATCCTGTATGAGGTACAGATGTTGAACACAGACTCACTAGGCAATCCCACAAACCATTTTAGTGTGGAAGAAACAGGTATTTTACTTACTAACCTGACAACATTTGTCAGTTGAAATTTTGGCCATAATTTAAAAAATGGCCACATAAGTAAGCATGTGCCTGTCACTAAATTAATGCTTTGCTTTAGGGGAGATGAAGACAATGACTTGGCACAGGAAGATGAGATAGGATAATAAGATAAGATAAGAGTTTATTTAGCCAATTATAAAAATCGGAAATCATTTTCCTTATGGAGCAATATACAGAGTAAAATAATAGAATAATACAATAAAGAGCTACAATGAGAATGTGAATACCTACTAACATCTTAGAATTAGTCAGTCTGTTTGTCCACAAACTCTTTAAATTCTAAACTAATGCAATTCATGAGATAATATACATAACACACTTGCTTTGTATTACAGTCTTACCTGTCTTTTTTAGCATCCAACAGCACCTTGTCACAGCTAGTACTATCAGTTCAGTGCAATGAACAGCTAAGACAATCAACCTGTCACATCTAACACAACCAATCTCTGCGTTTCACACCTAACACAATTAAACTGCCTCATCTAATGCACTTGCATCTTTCAGGTCTCCTTGGCTTCTACCAGCTGTTGACACTGCTGTACTTTGTTTTGGCTTGTATCTATGCACCAAAGCTTCAGCAGATCCTCACTAAGGAAGGTCCCATGCATCTGGTGCTACAACTTCTCACAGCTGCCATGGTGCTACAGGCTGCGGGGGCCTTGTTAATGGTAGTGCATTTACAATAGTGAGTATTGAATTTCACCTGCTTCTCTCTCTCTCTCTCTCTCTCTCTCTCTCTCTCTCTCTCTCTCTCTCTCTCTCTCACACACACACACACACACACACACACACACACACA
>NW_019775685.1:105660-142982 GCF_001039355.2 Lingula anatina | reverse complement strand
CCTCTCTCTCTCTCTCTCTCTCTCTCTCTCTCTCTCTCTCTCTCTCTCTCTCTCTCTCTCTCTCTCTCTCAAACACACACACACACACACACATCTGCAGGTATGTTTCTTTAAGGATATTAAGGATAAATTGATTTGATCAGTAAATCATGTTTATTCCTATTTACTTTTCCATTTGTCAATTAAATATCAATCCCAAGCTGTTATACATTGTTTCTTCACCATTAACATAGCAATTTTATGGCACTTTGGTAGCTTCATTGTAAAAGCTGTACTTACTGGACAATGCCTTTGTTTAAAATAAATTCAAAGATGTTGTGTATTTCAGCTTTTCAAGAGATGGTGTAGGCTCTCCATTCAGTGAGCTTCTGTCAGAACGTAAGTTTTTAGTCGTATTGGCCTCAGTATACGTAAATAAGATGAGGTATCGCAACCTTGAGATTAATGCCCTCAGTTAGTACCATCTCTTTAAAGTTGGTGGAATGTAAAGCTTACACAGGTGACAAAAGACTCAGAATATCAGGGTGAATAATAGGCCATATTTGTGTTTAAAAAAAGTCAAGCAGGAGAAATTCTGGTAATAAAAGATTTTGTAGATGCATGGCAGTGATCAGAAGTGTTTAGGTATAAGATTCACTGCTACTTGCCTCCAGAGGGGTGACAAATATTATGGATTTTTGTCTAATAGAAAAAATTAAGACTTCACTTTTGTCAAGGAGATTGATATTCTTAAGTTATATCTGTAATCCACCAAATCCTCCTTATCTCTTTCAGTGTTAGATGTGCTTTCCCAGTTCACCATGCTGTATATGCTGGTCAGTCTGTCTCTTGGCTGGACACTGGGTGCCTCCCACCGTCCATCTCGGCTTGACCACCTGAAGAGCACCCCAGCTGTCAAAGTGGTCAGTGTGTTGGGGACAGTACAGGTCAGTCAGGTCTTATATTATGACTCCCAAACTTTGGTGTGGTCAGTGAACTGATGCCAAGCACCTGTTACTTCTTTGAGTGTATTGATTTCTTTTATGTCATTTGAAAATATTAAAGATGATTGAAGTTTTTATGCATTGATTTCTGATTTTTTTATGACTTGCAGTTTGTCTACCTGTTTACAAGGGGATTAAAAATTTTAAAAAGTTTGAAAATAGAAAGCATAAAGCAGTTGCTCTGTTATTTAGGTTACATTTCTAGGTTTGTAATATCAAAATATCAAAATATCAAAATGGTGTACTTTTGATTTGTTTTGATTGTTATTTTCATTCGGTTATTTTTTATCTGAGAGAATGATCAAGCCATTCACCTGACCATTCCTTTCACATTTAGCACACTGCTTATTTATCAAATAAAGATTCACAGCTCACATGTTGTGATTCCATTGCAAAACTCAGCCACAGAACCATCACTCATTTTGATTTTCTATTCACCCTAGGGGCTGTTATTTATATGGGAGCAATACCAAGAGCACGAACATAGACTTTATCACGCACATCGCAGCCTAGCAGGCGCAACTCTAGTCACTTTACGAATACTCCTGGCGGCCATTTTTGCCAGTCATTTACACTCCACGGTCAGGCACGAGAGAAGCACAATGAAGAAGCAGTTTTACACAGCATTTGCCAAAGTAATTCATATTAATTTCTTTATTATGCTCCATTCCATTACTTTGATTTTTCATAAATTCAAATATTCTAGCAAGATTTTCATTCTAAGCCCCAGGCCAGAGTAAATGTCCGAAGAGAATGAAAACCAACCCGTTAGATGATTTTCTTTCTGTATCAATTTTGGTAAAAGAATTTCTACAGCCAATCAGAAAATACTAGTCAGTTTCAGTTTGTCCTATGAAGATAAATGACCTGCCTTCTTTGATTATGTGCCATTACTTTTTCTTCATTTTTTTCTTCAAGAGCTGCTTGTTATGGTTTTTAAGCTACCCAGTTTTAGTACTAGTCTCCTGGCTGTTTTCTGAATATCTGAGATACAAGGTAAAGATAGAAACATTTCATATGACGTTAAATATAAAAATAATGAGGGGTCTCTAACATGTGTAATCTTTCCTATTTATTCCACCACTTCCCTGTTTTCCCTGCCACTTAATTTTGTTCATGCTTTAATAAACAAGATGACAATATTACCAGTGCACATCATAGCTCCCCTCAATGAATAGTCTTTGCAAGTAAAAACATACTAACCCTCGTAACCTAACATGCCTTAGAAGTGTTATTTAGCGTAATTATTTTTTCTTTCTTGTTGTCATTTATCTAAAAAAAATGCGTCTGCATTTGAAATAATAAGACCTTTATTGTGTCATTTTATCTTTCAGATGGTCACAATGGGTGTTGTTTTATGCCAGTCCCTAGCTGTGATACAACTGTACAGGTTATTTGTGTCAAGGAGTCTCTACTGGGAGGTCTCTGCTCTCTCCAGCACTTTACCACTTAGGATGGACAAAAGCTTTGGAATCAAGCTGTACTCCTGATTGTGTTGGGTGAGACACAGTGGTCTCACCTAGCACAATGCTGTGAAACTGCCAAGTATTCTTCTCATTGTGCTAGATGAGAAAAGCTGAAGTCACATTGTACACACTGAAGTAATTATAATTCATCTGTTAACTGTCGGTCACCCTTTTTTAAATACTTGTTTACTGGGGGCTGCTAACATGCTTTTTGTTTGTTTCTTTCATCTTGAGGAAAAAAGACATCTGTATTTCAAGGGTATTATACTGAAGACAATGTCAGGTTTTACCAAGGTCTCAAAAACTGAAATCTCAGTTGAAAAAAAAAACACTGAACACCAACTTTTTCGTTATAGAAAAATGCTTTTACCCAAACAAACAGTTTGTTCTTTTTTGCAAACCTGAATACAAAAGGGTGGTCTTCAGTTGACAAAGGTCCCATTCCCATAGATGTCAAGGGTCGATGTGGATCAATCCAACTCTGCAAGGACTCTTGCTGAATGCAATCAGTTTAACAGATTAACACGCCTCCTCCTGGTGTTAAGTAATACAGACAAGCTAGTGATTTTATGGATACATGTCAGTCAGTTGAGCCACTTGCACTCAGCAAGAGTCTCCACAGAGTTGGGTCAAGCCACGTACACAGGTGGTGTTTATGGGAGTGGGGTCTTCTTTTGCTTGATCTTATGAGTTGTCTTTAAAATTTAAAACACTTTTTTTTCTTATAATTCAAAGGGAGTGAATGCCTTATGCAACAGGCGAGTTCTGTGACTCAGTATGGGTTAGTGTTATGAAAAACCCCACTTAAGATCTGTAATTAATGTCTGCAGGGTATCTTTTAATGAAATAGTGTATACTGAAATGACCAGATCTTTTAGCAAGGAAATATTATTTTTCAGATGCATATTTTGGAATCCTTATATTGTGTGCAGCATTTTTGGTGCTTTTATTGTATACTAAAGACTAGAGGGTACTAGACTGCTTTTCAGTTTTTGTTACAACCACTTGATAGGAATGTTCAAGCCCACTTGAGATCTGTTTTTTAATGTCTACGGCAGATCACCAATGAAATTTTAATATTGTCAACAGGAAAATCTCTCAGATATTTATTTTAGAATCATAATAAAATAATTTTGCGTGTAGCATTTTTGACATTTTTTACTACATAAAATAGGATTATAGGGTAGACTGCTTTTCAATTTTGTTGTACCACCCAACAGAACTGTTCTAATTTTTAAATTTGATGACATTTAAAAAATACAATATTTTTAAAACTTGACAATTTGCCCCATTGAAAAGATCGAGTCATTACAGTAAATGCTGCCAATAGTAAGTGCTAGATGGTGCTTTTAGAGAAAAGGGAGGCTGGTCCATGTGATCCTTTAGGTTTACATATTAGAAACCTCCATCTCTGCGCTTCTAACCAAGTGAGCATTGTTTCAACATGTTATAACACAAGTTCAGTGAATGTTTATGACATGTAGAAAGACTAATTACATTATATTTGCACTTCACTCTTGAATGAAATATAAACTTAAGGAAGAAAAAGATTATATATTCTATGTTATTGTATATAAATTGTGCAATATCTTAATATATTCTAAGATGTTAACGAGTTTTTAATATTTAATATTGCTCATCAGTATTGAGTGCAATATAAAGTGAGCATCCAAACAGTTTAGATGTTAATACCAGAGCATTATTTAATGTTATTTATATAGAAATAAACACCTGTTCAAAGTGACATTTTGTTTTAAAATTCATAGAAGTAATTTGCATGTTCACCAGAACTTGATGCTTCAGAAAATAATACTTCTAATTTCACATGAAACACATTCTTGTAAAAATTAATTTACCATCATTTATTGAAGGGTTAATAATGGTTAATTATTAACAGTAGTTAAGAAAGGCATTTTCATATACTTAAAACAAATTGCTTTTGATAAGTTTGTACATATTCTTTTATTGTTTGACACAAAGTTTAATAATAGGGACATGACACTGAAAATATTTAAAAGAAAAACTACCTTAAAACTAAACTGAACACCTTTAACCAACTGCACAAGATAAGAATGCATTTTTTTCAATTAACCTTTAAACACACTCTCTCAGCAACTTCAAATAAATTGTCAGATTTGTTTGCAGCAATTCAACATGGAATTGTGTTGAAACATTTGATCAAAAAGCAGTGCTTCATAAAATTTAACCAACACTGCATTTGGTCCCTTTCACTTGCTCCACCAAAATAACTAAGAGACGTTATCATGAAATTCTGTCAACACGGATGCCAAAGCTAACAGTGTTCAGCTATTCTGAACTAGCTTTAATGTACAAATATTTTAACTATCAATACAATATGTAAAACCAAATGCTTCCCTCCTTTACGTCAAACCTCTTTTCCATAAATATACTACCAGACCCATAACGAAATATTAATTGTTGCATCCATCTAATACAGTCATTATATAATCTATGGATTTTATTAAATCATCAGTAGTATCACGTTACTTAATAATTGTAACAGTAAATAGTCAGTTAAAACATATAATTTTTTTAGCATTTTCCATTTCACTTGAAATTGAAAATTAATTCTGTGCTCAATGAAGATCACTTTTCTGTCACAGATTAATGTATAGCCTGGGATGAAATAAATGATGAAAAACCTCAATGACCATGACACATTTATCATGACCTTGACCCACAATGATCATGACCTTGGCCCATAATGACCTTGACCTATAATGACCATGACCTTGATCAATAATGATCATGACCTCATAGAGGTTGACAGGAGCATCAAGTATCCAGTAATGTCTTGGAAAGCACCTTTTATCTGCTCCTTCATTCAATCCTCTTGACACTTAAGAGCTCTGGCTGAGTCCCTTTAATTGTTTTTAATTATTATTTGATAGAATCCTTGATGCAGAAACTCACTAATGGGACACCTGTCACACCTCACACAAAGTCTAAACTTGTTCAAATTTCCCTGTGAGAATTCACTCCTGTCCAACTGATGTATATATATTGTATTTTAACTGATTATGTTCTGCTGTGTTTGATATTCTTCTACATTTGTGTCAGGTGTGACAGAGTCATACTGGTGGTCCTTAAAAGTTCTCTGAAAGGAACTCTTGTGATTTCCATCCCCTGGATAAAGTCTTGAGAATCTGAATTCTTCTCCTATTTGGACAGTTCGTTTGATAACCAATCTAGACCCTCGTACAGTCCTTCCCCGTTGGGTGCACATGTACTCTGAATATACCACTGAAATGGAATAAAACAATGTTAACTGGTGCTCTCAATATGAAAGCCAGGTTAAAACTAAAAACAAGTTTTCAGCTTCAAAGGTTGCAAGCTGGACCTATACGTTTGTAATTTTTTGACGTTTTGTTTTGTTTTGTTTTTTTTTAATGACAAAAAAATTATATTTTTAACAAGACAGCAGAAAAAAATACCCAAAAGACAGATGTTTGTGAAATTAATTGCTTTCAATTCATTTAAGTTTAATTTTTAAAGTTTTATGTTTAATCTTGATGAGAAAGAGAAAAAATTATGCATCATATTCATGCAACAATTCCGTGTCTCTGCTGTGGCCTTGACTTACATTTCTGTTCCTCAGTGTGCTAAGACCCAGACTTTCTGTCACTTCCGTGGGCGAGAGTGCATTGGGTAAATCTTGTTTGTTGGCAAAGACTAACAGTATTGCATCTCTTAGTTCATCTTCTTGTAACTGCATTAAAATCAAATATTATATGAAAATAAATAAACACTCATTAAGAAATCCTCTACCTAAATTGGCAAGCAGCAGCAACAGTATGTGATGTGAGACTGTGTATAGTGGATTTTGTAATAATGCTAAATTAAATATTAAGTTTTGAAATATAGTATAATGTTTTGTTGTTGTTTTCTTTAGTTTTATTTTCATAAATATCCTTATTTTTTAAGCTGAACTGACAAATCTGAAGACTGACCATTTTACCGAGCTCTTCCTTTGCTTCCTGGATACGTTCTCTGTCATTGCTGTCCACCACAAATATAAGGCCCTGGAACATTGACATGTGGAGCTGTGACAACTGCTCATATTCATTTGATAAACACATCTTTGAACAATAAATTATTTGAATAGAAATACCCGCTGCTGTATGAGGTAGAACATAGTTTTTTAACTGGCACAATACTTGCAATGGGTCCCAAAAAAAGTTAATGCAGTTTCTTTGAATTCAGAAGACTCGACTTTACAATTTGCAGTATATAAAGTGTGATTTTTGTTTCATGGTATTATTACTTCTCAGTATGAGAGAAAAAATAAACATTATAAATTACCTCACTGAATCATTTACCCCATCCCTCACTCTCTCTCTCTCTCACACACACACGCACAAGTGCATGCACAAACAAACACGCATTTAAAGATGCTATACTTCTACCAATACTGTAACAATATCTGGATGCTTACGACGCTGTGAGATGTTGAGGAAAATTATAAGTAGGAGAAGAACCCCAAGCCATCACCAACCTGTGTGTTCTGAAAGTAATGCCTCCATAGTGGTCGGATCTTATCCTGACCACCAACGTCCCACACTGTGAAACTGATATTTTTATATTCCACTGTTTCTACATTAAATCCTGGAAAAAAACAAAAACATTTCTTAGCAGAAAAATGGCCTTTCAGCTAAAACAGTTGGTTAATATAATGTAAGTAAAATTGGAAATTTTTTCAATATAATTTTAGCATCAGAAGGTTAAAAGAAGCTGACATTTATCATTTTCCATCTTAGAAGACTGGCAGATCATTGGTTATTTCAAACCCTGAAGGCAAAATGTGCACAACCAGACAAATATTCGATTTTTGGTAAAACTGACTGTTGATTCAAAATGGTGTCTCTTAAAAGATTACTGTCCCTCCCTTACATTATTTCCTATAGCATGATCTTACCTATTGTTGGAATTGTGGTGACCACCTCTCCCAGCTTGAGTTTGTATAGAATTGTTGTTTTACCAGCTGCATCAAGACCCACTTAAAAAAAGAAGAATAACACATGAATTTATTACCAGTAGGGCTCTGTATCAACTCTCTCTCTCACTCAGACTTTATGTCATAAAAAAAATTTAATTAGTATTTAAAGAAATGAAATTTACTATATTTTACTAATGCAGTATTCTCTACAACTTATATGTGCAAGTTATTGGCTTTCAATATTATTTAACTCAACTGTGGTGACATTTCTGCTATTGTTATTAGTATTGCTATTGTTATTAGTATTGCTATTAGTTCTGCAATTAACTTCCTGGTTTGAGGGTGGACAACCCTGACATCTGACCTCAGCTCTCATTAAATTTGAGTAGACCTAAAGCTTGTTGTTAAAACATCTATAAACCATTCAGTACATTGCCAAACTAATTCAAGTGAAGAGTAAATATGATGATCAAAGTCACCACAAAACTCATTTTTTTTCTAAAACAAAATGATCATCAAAGACTAAAATCCATAAAGTGGTGGGCATGCTAGTTAAGACCCCCCCCCCCCCCCCCCCCCCCCCCACCCCACACACACACACACACAATTTTTTTGTGTGATCATACGACTATTCCACCTCCTTTAATCTGATTCTGGTTCCAGTCTTCAACTTTGTAAAATATTAAAATTTACAGCTCTTGTGGATTAGGACAACGATCAATGGGACCTGTTGGAATTCTATGACAATGATAAACACTATCAGCCGGTTCTCGAGTTATAATTCACCTTATGCTTTAGAATCAAAGGATCTGTTACATTTTGAGCAATCCTTTCTTTACAGTTAACATTTGAAATGGCACAAAATCGCGGACCTCGCCCGCTCATGCCAGCAGAGGCAGGGAATCAAGACGCTTACTCACCCATAAGTATACGCATTTGTTTCTTCCCAAAAAGCCGACCAAACAAACTGGAGATTGTCAGCCCCATTTTTGTAGGAATTCTTCCACCTCTCTCCTAGATACTGGTAGAAATATGTGTTCTTGTTTTGGTTTACAGTTCTGTAAAGTCTGATCGCGATCTTAGTTCAAAATCGCCCCTAAACTGGTAAAAATTCACCTCTGCCACGTCAACTTCGCCAACTAATGGTTTCGTCACAAGATGGAGACCGGATCTTCCCATGATGCAACTACAACGCATTTGTGTTGACTCACCTGTACACCTAACACAATGCAGAGAAATTGAAAGTAAAGACGAATAAAAATGAAACCTGTTTTACACACATTTGATGATTTTAAACATTATGTCGGTTGTTTGAAGCAACAGTGAGACCTCAAATGGAAAAATGTCCATCGAACTGGTCAAGAGGTACAAGCCTGAAGTGCTACAGGGACATCAAGCTGGATAGAACGTGTGTACGTCCTTCAAGCAGGGAAATTACCAATGTCTTTTTATTTCGCATTTTGTTCTCATCAACAGAAGCAAAGAAAATACCGGTATATTGCGTCATGGACTTACATGTGTTTATTTATCTGTTTATCACAAACTAATTTATATATTTCATATTATTCCTTTTTATGTAAGAATGAAATACCAGTATGTGAAAAAAGCAGAACACTGTAATGACTATCACATAGTATTAATCTTATTTTTTAAAAAATACTCTTGATTATCTCTTTCTTAAAATCGGGGAAATCGTGCCAATTTATGTGCATTTGTTTTCAAATAAATATTGACCAATTGGAAAATTGTAGCAATGCGCAGTAGTAAACTCTACATTATCAATATCTCTAGAGGTATGCAAAAGATGGGATGGCAATCACAACACAAAGGCAGTAACATCCGAAATCCATATAAGGGCCCGATTGGAAGATGCACATGTTAGTCGGCAGACTGCAATACCATATATACTGATGCACCTTTTAGCTATATACTTAGTACCACATACATGTTGTAGTATATTGACTATATGTGACGAATAGAATTCAATAAATCAAAGTAACTTTTTACAGACGAACAATATTTTATCAGGGCGAGTTAATGTTGTTAACGGTCAGTAGTAACGATTATTCTACATGTACACGTTTGATGCATTTAGGGCCCTTGGTTGATTGTACATAAATATATTGATTAAAGGTATGAGAATGTCTCATATTTTTATATCTATAGATATCCTGTAAGGCAAATGCAAGGAAGACAATGACTGTCAAAATTTATCATGATCCGTTTTGAACTAAGTTATTCGAATCCAAGTGCAGGGACCGGTGGACAATTTATAATAATTTATGACTTTGAAAAAAAAAACAATTACATTTGGCGAAATTACATCCTGTGCAGATTTGTTTTCATTTGGCGATATCCCATACAAGTTTATATCCGGTACGAAGGGTAAGCTTTGGTACACACAGATTTCGCCATTGTTGGCTTCCAGGGCATACCGAGAATTGAAGACCTGTATATGTTGGATTTCTTTAACTCTAAGCAGCAAACGATGTGAAAAAAAACAGGGAACAAACTGTTTTTCAGCCATTATGTTGCTAGGCGAAGCGATATAAATAGACAAAAATAAATACACTAATATATAAATAAGTAAGTCATGCTTTTGCAGATCTCTTAAATCTTCGTGGCCTGATCTATCAACCTCTCGCCGTCTTTTTTTATTTATTCTGTTAACATCTCAAGATCAATACCCAGGAAGAGGGTGACATCATCATAGCTCTTCAACCCATACATCACAATGCGCATATTTCAACTCACGATTGCTTTGCGACAGAAAACGCTAAAATTTGAATGAACATAGATAAATTATTCTACGCAGTGACAGACGCACCGTTCTCAAAGACTTAACAAGTGAGTTCGTGTTTGCAGTGGCGTCAACAGCGTCGCTTTACCCATATTGATCTTTGAGGCTAGATACTCATACCCGTGTATAAACATCTTCACCTTGAAGTTCAACTCCCAGGAAGAGAGAGAAAAAATGGTCTCATATTTTGTCATTTTCAGTTAACAAATAATTTCCTTTTATGCTATTTCTATTTCTGCAACAATCATAGCTACTATCTTTAACGGTGTACAACTAAAATAAGCAACTCTTAATTGCACAGTACATTACATAAAAGTCGTTTCGAAAATTTGGGGATTATACTAATTGTAACAGGCTGCTAAGGGCTGAGAAGACGTCAGCGGAAAACGACCATTCCGTTACATTAACTGCGCTTCATTATTGGGTGACAACAACTTGATGATATAAAATATCCCAAATGTGATGATGAATCTGATTGATAAGTACAGATCGTAAGCTTCGTAAAGCCCCCTTTACACTGGACGGCGTCCTTTCTGCGTCCAGCAGTACGGCCCCATTTGAGAGTTAAAAATTATAATACTTTAAGTGCCGACAACTGGCCGATCATTGAGCATTCATTCTGATACAAAATCAATGCTCGTGCCTCCTTATTAAGACCACAGCGATGCCAAATTTCATGGTCGCAGAAAGGACGCAGAAAGGACGCCGTCCAGTGTAAAGGGGGTATAAGCGATACGAGCGTAAGATCCATACATAGACTTCCGACAAAGGTCAAACTAGTCAAATGTCAAGGCAGTGTCAAGGTGCGCCTAGCCCTGGATGAAGAGCCATGGGAACACGTGGAGAGACACAGAGGAGAGCTACATTATCAACGAGAAAAAAGATGATTAAAAATCAACGTGGCAGGGGGGTTCATTTATTCGTACATTACTGTAAGGCTCTTAGGGGTTGGTTGGGGGGGGGGGGGCAGGTAGGACGCCACGAGGATGAGAGAAAATTGCCCAAATTCTGTCATCGAATGTAAAACAGTAAGGGCCCCTTTACACTGGACGGCGTCCTTTCTGCGTCCCTTCTGCGTTGAAAAATGTGGTCAGGACGCTCAACGGTCGCCAAAGCAATTAAATCGTGTCTCAGTGTAAAGGCGTCTGCGTCCCTTGTGCGTCCTTTGAACGACCGTATCTTGATTTTACCTGTAAAACTGCGAGCAACCTGCCTGCCTCCACTGTACGTCCCCTGTGCAACCCAAGGCGTCTATTGCGATGTTTGAGAGACCATTGAGCATTCTTGCTGCGTTCTCTGTACCTTCATTGGAGATCAGTGGCGTCTATTCTACGATCATTCTGCATCCTGCTTGACCGATGAGCGTTATTTGGATGTCCTTCTCTATATTCTAACTCATCTTTTCATCGGTTCTAACCAGGTCATCCAATAAAGAACATTTCCAGCACACAAAACAAATAAATGGGAATAAACGCTTTAAACTATAGTGATGCAAGGTCTGCATGGACTGATAATCAGCCAGATGCTCATTGTTATCCTTATAAGAAGGATGGACAGGGACCGAAAACGATAAAGTATGACTGACACAACACAGAATGTTTGAATCTGTTTTCAAATGAAGCATTCTGCAAAAAGTTCTGACAATTAATCTTGTCAAAAAGGCAAAATATTCGTTTAATAATAACCTCAAAAAAATGGATCGTTTCATGAATTTAAGGGGAAAAAACAATCGGAGGCTGGTATGAGACCACTGTTACCCTTAGAATTCCTGTCTGGTGAAAAATACCTCAGCACGGCCCCGTTTGAGAGTGAAAAAAATAACGTTCTACGTGTCGAACACTGGACGATCTTTGAGTTTTCATTCTGCAACCAAAGCGATGCTTGTACCTCCTTTCTACGACCGCGGCGATGCTTGTGCGTCCTCTCTGCGACCGCGGCGATGCTTGTGCGTTCTCTCTGCGACTACGGCGATGCCTGTGCGTCCTTTCTGCGTCCATTGAGCGACCATCCTACATCACGTTCTCTCTGCGATTGTTTTGAACATGCTCAAAACTTCGCGGCGCCCATGGCGTCCTCGGCGATGCTTGACCGTTCTTTGTGCGACCTTGGCGATCACTGTGCGTTCTTTGAGCGTCCGACGGCGTCCTGGCCAGTTTCATGGTCGCACAAAGGACGCAGAAAGGACGCCGTCCAGTGTAAAGGGGGTTTAAACGGTTTCATTTAACAATCTGTACACATTTCTTCTCGTTATACGGCTTTTGTGTGTGTGTGTACCTGCGGAGCTAAGGGAGGGGCACGTGACTTAGTATGCCATGTTCCCTGAACGACAGATAGCCCTAACTTAGATTTTCGAAAGCAAAAAGGGATTTGGTGGACCTTTGTAAGTTGTTAGACTTTTCCATTCTCTTTGCAAATCATGCAGCTCTAGCTCCATTCGGAAGTATCTCGATCACTTTTACTTCAGTCAGTGTCTGAAAGTTTTAAAACGTTAGCCTATATCCTGAAAACTCATATCAAGAAACACTCCAAACTACTTATACCGTACTACACGAGTTGAGTAAAAGAATGTTATAAAATGTACATTAGTGAACACAAAATCCACCACCACCCCTGCGAAAATTTGTCTCATTTAACGCTCACTTACGGTGCTCAATCTGTCCTGGAACATGATGTTTTTCATATAATGAAAAATGTTCTAAATCTGTTCTAGGACATTGTGAAGGACTCCCCAGAAACAGTTCTCGAACCGTTACATTCATTACAGAACAACATTAGAACTGTAAAAAATATACACCAAATGTTCTAGAATAGATTGAGAACCGTACGTAAGTGAAGGTTAAATGAGACAAATTTTCGCAGGGACTTTTACCAACACAAAGTGAACAATTTTATAAGCTAAGAATAAGATATATGTATTTAGATTAAGTGCCAAAATTGAGAACAGTGAAAGCCTCATGGACGATCTATACCCTGGGCATTGTCAACTTTGTTTACCAAATACATCCAAAAATTTCAAATCCAATACATAAAGCTTTAATATCCAATACGTCTTTCTTAGAATTGCCATTTTTAGTATTATAAATGTACCAGCCGACTTTTGGTTGTAAATAAACATTATTTTAATGAATAGCACAGGCGGCACAAATAATTAAAATGCTTGTACTAGTATACTGTAGGCCTTTGACAGCTCCCAGCTTCCCTCCCCACCCCTACGGTCCTGCAAGAGATTGCGATGAGAGTTGCCGAATAAGGTCTCTTAGGGTGATGAGAGTTCATATCTTGTCGATGAGGCGCTGACGCCTTTGGGCCATAGTCCAACTATAACGGAGTAAGTGATGTTGCTCTATGGCCATTTTGCTATATTAGCGAGGGACTCCCAAAGGGGAAGCGACTCCCAGCAACACATTCTAACGACCATATTAGCAGAAAAGCGTTTTCAGAGATTTCCCTCAGGCTGGAACCTGTGATGTAATCCTTTCACACCTTTCTCTTTAACTCTCAGTTTCAGGACATTCAACCGGCGATTAATAAAGCAAAATTGTCAAGAAATGATGGAATTGTCATATTATCAGATACTGCACTTGTCATCATAGAGGTGATTGGAGTATAAATTTTAAAATCAACTGCAGTGCAGGTGTGATCAGAGCACTCATCTCTAAGTGTTAACCTTCGCATTTAACTAGAAGTAGGGCCTTCTTGGCAGATATGATCCACAACCGAGGTTTTCCGATCTACCCCGAGTTTCAAAGGTGACTTCAAACTGTCCTCTGTATGGCCTATCAGCAAACAACAGAGCCATGCTGATGACAGAGCCGAGTCTCCAGTGACCTCTGAGCTCCAGGGTGAGGTGTCCCTACCCTCTCATATCACAGGGGTCTCTAGTATACTGACAAATACACAGGGTATGTCTGGCGAGGAACGCGACCTGCTTGGTCATCCTAAATCCCACAGGGGTCGATTCAACAATTTTGAATGAAACTACCAAAGCGACCCCTGTGGTCAGAGAGTAAGGTGCCTACATGCTCACATATATGTGAAAAAATTAAAGAAAGTTTATTTTCTCAACTGTTGGTGAGTCTTGTTGAAAGTTATTGCGAATGTTTGGACGGTTTTCGAAATAGTCCAAGGAAAATGTGCTCCCTCCAGTTATTTGCAAGATATGTCGCAACTCAATAGCGTTAGTGTACGACAGAATCAACAAAATAATGAGCACGAAGAAAAAGAAGTAGACCAATCCTTTTTTTGAATATCTCTTTTATTCGTGTATTTCATTCTTAAAAAATACCCCCCCCCCCTGCCCCCCAAAAAAGGAAAGAAAAAAAGACGAACAAACATTCTGTGGGAATAACAATTAAACAAAGATTTTGATGAAACGGTTCGTCTGTACTTGCTTCAGGATTCACTCTCTCTTGTGTCGATCATTTCAGAACTTTAGAGCGAGGTTAAAAACTCTATATTAATTATCTATAATATTTTCTTTAGCAACCAAACAGGTGTCAAACCAGCGTCCGGAAAACGGTCTTTGTTTTGCTTTGAACAATCTAACTGGCATGCCAACTTGAACAGTATATTGTCAAACTGTGTATCTCCGTTCTTGTTTTCTGACAAGTGCTATTGTAATATTGTCAGTTTAATTTGACATGCTATCAGCTTAGATAAATATTTAATGCATCTATATTTGTAAGTTCATTTCTTGATTCAGTGACACGTGCACTAACGGTAGGCACGTGGGCCTACTAATAATGCAAAGGGCTACCCGCTTATTGACACCAAGAATAAGACAACGATCTAAAATTTTTTGAAAAATAAACGACTCCCTAGGAATAGACTTGTCTTTGTACATCCCTAATATTGAAATGTTTACTCAAAGTTACAGATGGAAATATAGAATATCATCTAAGCATCCGTTTAAAGTGGATTTTTTTGAAGGTCCCATCTTATTCATTTAAGAAAAATTTGATATATTGTATTTATGTGCATGATATAGTATTTATATACATGACAGAGACATAGGATATGCAAAGGTACCTATACAGATTGCTGATTTTTCAACTTCCTTCATTTGCTGTGGCAGAGACAGAGGATAAGCAGTAAATTGTTGGTAAATTATTTTATTTTCATTTTATGGCAAAAGTTGACAGATAATTACGGTTTATAAGATACTGTTCTAAAGTGTTTCTGGGATAGAAAAAAATTAATAAATAAAAATGACCGTACACTTTAAGACCAAAAATTGTTGTGTACTTGAATTCTGGACAATTCCGTTACATAGTTGTCGACTGACATTAAGTAAATTTTGCTTACATATAACACTGGACGTTATTGCTTACTAATGGTAACTATAAGCCATTTTTTTGTTTTTGTTAAACAGGCGCAATACTTCGTTTAAGCCGACCACGTCTCCTTTAATTTAAATACAGGTTTACCAGAATATTGCAACAACTTAAATTTCCATCGAAAGTTGTTTTGTGTAATCCTTAAATCCTTAAATTTTGGCATATATATTTAGATGTCAGTGTCTGCAAGTTACATTATATTATTATTGCCTGTCAACAGAGAGACGACCAAACACTCCACCCTAACAAGGCAGTCCTCGTCTAAGATGTCTGGGCTATTTATTAATCATTTACACGGCAATAAACCAACTCAAAAACAATAGTCAGGCGAAAATCAGAGCTCTGTTTATTTTCTTCAGTAAATAGGAATCTTTATAAGAAAGAAATACGATAAACGAGTTTGTGCAATGTGTACGTATATTTTTGATACTCAAAGTACCTTTAAGAAAATAATCCAATTTACAATGGGTTTGCCGTGACTTTCGACGAGTGATGCTGTTTCTATTATGATCTCGCTGTCCCTCCTATGTACATGAAGCAGATACCCGGATGTACATTAGCTTACTGTGACGTCAACGTTCAGGTTCTAATACAAATTCCACGGTCTGTTGAGTCCCCTATTACGTCACATCGCAGACCCTGTAGGCAAGGACAGAAGTAGTGTTCGGTCGGTTTGTGCAAGTGCTCCGGTACGCAGACATCTCCCTCGTTGCCTCTTGGCAGGCATTGCGTGGTCGCGAGCCAGGGCAGGTAGAGGGTGCAACAGCTAGCGTCGGTGCTGCAGTCTTGGTTGGTTCGGCATCTGCCTTCGCTGGTGTTCTCACCATTGGTGTCAAAGCCTGTGTCCTGTAACGACAAAAATGGATAGAGGGATAATAAATAATGATAAGGAATTACCTAAAGCTAATTATATACACAAGTAGATTTTGGGAATTTTATTTCTACGGCGTTAAAATCCTCGGCGCTGCCCTGTTAAAAAAACATGACAAAAAAGAATAAAAAAGTTAAGAATTTCTATCAGATATTAAGTAAATCTTGAACAGCTTAGTTGACATGGTTTGTCTCTTAATGATAGAATTAAAATCCAGGCGTAAGGAAAGTGGACACGTTGATATTATGTGGTAAGTGCATTTTACCGCCTGCCAGCTGACTTATTAATGTCCACATAATATCACTCTATCAACAAAATAATGTCAGAAGCGACTATACATTAATCTTTGCCCTCAACATAAACAACGAATGATTTATAACAGGAGTGTCTCTATTTCTCTCGAAACAGCCAATTAAGAGCAATTTTCGGTTAAACATTCGAGGTGTCATTCGATTATCTCCCAGACAATCCTAGATATAGTCCCTATATCGCTTGATTTATATCGAAATCTCAAGTTATCAACCTAAGTGAAAACGGATGTCAACCTTCGCTCTGCCATATATGTCAAATATGAACAATTTTCTAATCAATATTTGTGAGAGATATTTAACGTCAATCATTTTCGCCAACGTTTGAGTCGATAAGAGGGCAAAGTGGAAGATTGATTGCCAGTTAGCACGTCATATAATTTAGTGGATTCAAGGTAAACCCAAAATACACCTTTATACCAATGACAGCCCCCCCCCTCCCCCCCAAGAATAGCTATTTCGTTTTGCTGTACTTTGGAGAAGCTATCATTGTAATTTCGAGTACAGAATACAGCTGGTGAAATTCTTTGCTAAATTTGTCCATAAGACCCCATTTTAAACCTTCCTGAAAAGAAGAACAAAATTTTTTTTAAGTCATTGGGATCATCTTTCAACCTCCCCCCTCCCCTCCGACGTGGAAAGCATCTTGCATACCTTATTATTATTATTATTATTATTATTATTATTATTATTATTATTATTATTATTGAACAAATATCACAATAATTTTTCTTTTCCGAGATATGTCAGAACATTTTTTCTGTATTAGTCATAATATACATGTAGGCATCTTTTATGCCAAAAACAAAAATAAATAAATAAATAAATAAATAAATAAATAAATAAATATAATAAATAAATAAATGTAAAAGCGCCATTCATCTCATCAAAGTAAAGGACATTCCTTTATTGCAAACCATTATAACGATTTAATTTTCCATGCGGTGAACAATTGAACTTCAAAACTTCAACAATTGAACTATGATGTCAAACTCCAAACGCTTATTGCAGTGAAAGATAGATATGGATATTGGCGCATACGATTGAAATTGAAAAGAAAACAAAACGTAGTTTGGATACGGTGTAATTCCCACCAACAATGTGCTCCGTTGCCTTAAAATGTTCCAGAAAACCTGAAACCAGTCGCCAATGAGTTGGCATAACTGACAGCCAATGGAATCGTCTTGACATATTCAGAATCGCACAAATCATGCCACTAATTCCAAATTACCAGTTTAAATATCTTCAGTAGCTGACAGGAAAGCTTTATTGGCAATAATATAAAAGGGAAGCAATATTGCAGTGCCAATTAATGAGTGCTATAAAAATCGCCTTTGACTTTCGTAATTAATTTCATTACCTGTAGGGCGCGTTTCTTAATTCCCTTACCAGGAGTGATAATAAACTGGGAATGGGTAAACTCGTTAGGAAAATAACTTTGATTTATTTCCATGTGATTTCGGTACGGTAGCACTAGTAAGTGTGGAATTCTCAGGACTCCTTGGCCACGTGTTTTGTTTGATATCATTTATTTTATTAAATTTTGTACTTAATTTGGATGTAACTTTATTTTCAAAAAGACTGGCCGTCAATGAAATATTCTCGTTCAGGGACAACCATGCATTAAAGAGGACATTAAAGGCTGCATGTTAACAGACGTTCTTGAAAACTCCCTTTGATTTCAGTTTTCGACCTTCACACATATTGGGTATATTTTTGGGTTGTATCTTTCATTATTCTTTCTGTATTACAGCAACACAAACACTACGGGTCTTCGGTAGTTTTGCAAAAAATGGTTCGTTTTGAAATATGAAATTTAAAAAAATATGTCGAATTTGTCAATTTTCTATTCATTGCCTAACAGCATCCACATACGGTCAGATAGACTTCTCTTGATTTTGTAAATTAAGGGCTGGTTGCCTTTCAACTTATATATCTATGTTGGAGATTACTTGTGCCAAATGTAGCCAAGTACTCATGACAGACGCACCCTTCTGAAGGACTGGCTAAATTCCATTCCTCAGAAAGTGATTTAATAATTCTTATCAATAAGTTTTATTACAATTAAGAAATAAATGAACAAACAAAAAAGCACATCATAAAAAAAGCGATGACTATTTTTAAGAAATAAAATGAAACTGTTCAGAAAACAGAAGAGAGTTCAGTTAAATGGTAATGTGGGTGTGAAAAATACAACTAATTTGAAGTTTCCCTTAAAACAAAAGTTATCCCACCATTTACTTTTATCTTATTGGTATCTTTTACCTAACATGACCCTTTCTAGCTTAAGCCAAACTATCTAAACGTCGTCGCACGTCCGTGACGGCGTGACATATCATCGTTCCTGTAACTTCTTTAATTACCGGATCTAACCGCAGCAATTTCTATGTACCCATTCAAGCGACAACCCACGTAAAACAAACAGATGAAAAAGCCCTTTGTGTTCTTCTCCATTGATCGCAGAGAAAGTAAGCATTGGCTCGAGGAAGATGTCACTGCCGCTGTTTTCTGGAGCTATTCAGGCTGCAGCGATCTTCAACGGAAAGCTCATTTATCAACACGGCAAAAACACGATGAAGCAAGAAATACGTTTTTAAGTTAATTATCGGTCATTTGGTAGAGGCCTGGGTTATTAAGCGATGCATTAAAGCACATGTCGATTTAGGCTACGTTATATCATTTCAAGGTTACAAAATAACAGTACTTGAAAGTGTTTAATAATAGACTTCGTCAGCTCTGTCGCTAGTTTACGTGTACTTAAGTTTGCTAACCTACCAATGCTAACGACATTCTGGAACTTGATGTTGGCTCGATAATATAGAAAGGTTGACCTAACATAAATGATAGTTAGGTCTGGAACACAATTTGTAAATGAAAGAAAGGTTAATTAACAAAGGGCTCCCTCAGTTTCATTAAAGGTACATTGCCGCTGCTTCATGGTACTATGGATGCCATTATCATTATTTATTTTTACACCAAAAATGTATTGCCAATGCAAAACTACCTCAATGCTCTAATCTGATATTGCCAGAGCATATCAGACCAGTAGCACCCACCCCATTATCCAGCAAAAAAGGAAGCTGCGAATCCCCACCAATCCCCTTAAACAATACTTACTGACGCAATCCCTGGGGAAATCCCAGACAAGATAACTGCCAGGATAAATAAAGTGACCCACGATAGAGAGAGTCCGGTTCCCACTGATTTATACAAGCAAGGCCTGATTTTGACCCACTTACGTCACGTTTACTCTAACCTGTGGGGATCTAATGGAGGGCGCACTCTCTCGACAGCTAAGGTTATTGAGAACGGGGACGTAATGAGAGCGTGCTAGATTTATAAATGATGTAATTAAAATAGGCACGCAAAATTTAGACAGCTACACTATTTCCTTCCCCTGAAATGTGTTAGGTGATTGTGTTTATGTTCCGGGAATGGCAAATTAGGTTCTATTAAGGGGTTGGTGGGGAGCGTTGGGGAGTCATAAGATAATTTACCTATTTGTATTAACGCCATCAATTGATGGCAATGGCGGATCAGTCCTCTGTGAAGTTTACACTATAAAATACATACATAACTTTACACTATAAAATATATACGAGAAATGCTTAAACCACTGCGTTTGTCCCGAAAAATAAAAAAAGCACTCAAAATAATCGCTCAAATGGACCTTGAAGACTGTGGCACGAAAATGTTGGCATTTGTCAAGCATATTGGGAACCTCCAACTTCAAAGAAAATATCAGACTGTCGATAAGAAGGTCAAGCCCAGGTCAGTCATCGTTCTGAAGGTTAACGGCAGACCCTGGGTTTCGTATCAAAGGTCAACTGCCGGACTACTATAACGTACTGAATGTCACACGGCGTCCCAGGATTCGGTGGGTAAAGTTTATAGTAGCAAAGCTGGCAATCAGAAATAAAGGAAATCGCCTGCACTTCTACCATAGGCGTAGGAGCGGGAGGGATTCAAGGTTGGATCCCACCAAACCCACCCACCACTAATGAATGGAGAATATTAAGCCCGCCCCCCCCCCCTCCCCCCACACACACACACACACACACACACACACACACATTTTCTTCCTACGCTCACTACGGCTACAAAACGTCTCGTAATAACTAAGGGCTTCAGGCAAAGAACGGGAGTAAACTTTAAAACTAAATATTGGTCTATTTCAGTTCAAGCAAAATCCAAAGTAGTATATATTTAGATAATCTTAGGACTTAATTGTCTGAAACATTGTCCTGTACTTCTCAGTAGTAAAAAAGACAAAAAATTCAATTAATGAAACTACTGCTGCTTTAGCCTGAGTCGAACTAGCCTCAAATGATGTCCCAAAAAATAAGAGCAGTTTTCGGAAAATGGCATTTTCTGAAACCGGACCATTATAGTCATTCAGCGGCTTTCAGTGTCTATTGAGTGTATCCACCAGTTACATAATTGTAAGGTAATGAACCCACATGTGAAATTCGTCTGTCTGTCGTCTAAGTAATTTTCTCTATTTTGCCGAATGGGACTTAGGGCAAGTAATGCAATCCCGACGACTGTGGGCAATATTTCTATCTCTTAATTAGATAGTTGTAGATATAAACGAAATTGGCAATTTATCTCTTCAATCGCACACAGAGTCACAAATCACTGTAAAGTACCAGTAATAATGTATAGGAGAAGAATAGAGGTAGATATTGACATTACTTTCAGTCTTTTCAGTTGTTTGCAGAATCATATACAAAAACAGAGGTACAAATAAAAAAGTTTATAATGGACTTATATACATGTACATACATTTACTTGTATATGTAGATTAAAGTCACATTGGAATATCGGTGCCTTTTCAGCTGCATCCTACGTCACAAACGTACACAAAGGAACACAAACAGTATTTTCTGTAAAAATCTTATTCAGAGAATCATTATTTTAAAGACTTTTTTAAAATTCAGATCTACATTGGACCTATAGGTGAGTAGACGATTATTTTTATAAAACACAATAAAGGTCCTCGGGAGCAGTATAAAGTATTAAGGAGAAAATGGTACAGTAAAGAGAACATGTAATTATCAAAATCCAGTAGCTGCTTTAAATCGATGTTTCAAAATCAAACAATGTGAAGATGCCATGTGTTTTTGGAAGAATTTTTTTTCTATTCATACAAAAAACATAAGCCCCTAACAAACTGCAAGTCCTTTTTTTTTTTGGGGGGGGGGGCATAAAGGTATCCACAATCACGGGAATTCATTAATATATGCAATCACATTTTACTGCAAAAAATTCAAAATTAATTCTATTTGCTTAGAATATGTTTTGTAGCATGAATAATGTAAATTATATTATTTAAGGACTGAATTTTTGCGAGATGACTTCTCAGTAACTGATGCCTTCTGCTACTGTTATCAAATGATGTAAAGGTTATTAACTATCAACCAGTATCGTTTTTTCAGCTTGGTCAAAACAGTAAAAAAACTCACTACATTCTCACCTCTGTGACCTGAAAGTTGATTCTCTTCCCCATGAATCCTCGGGTCCGCTTCCCCATAAACCCGCGGTTCTTTTTTAACAGGAGTGCATAGGCATCGTCGCCTGACTTCTTGCCACTTAAAGTTCTGCTTTTGGGAAAGTCCTCCGCCTCAGAGCGCCTTCCCATAAAACTCCGTCGCTTGCCCATAAAGTCACGCCTCTTTCCGATAAAGTCTCTTCTTTTTGCTAAGGCCTCGTTACGTTTACTCATCTCTGCGTTTCGTTTGCCCATGAAGTCTCGCCTTTTGTCAAATCTCTGATAAAGTCCAAAGGTGTCTTGGTTCACGACCGGATAGAGAGAATGGTGTTGTTCGGGGGGCTCCCTCCCAAAAAATATCCCCTCTAGGTCTTCCAGCATGTTCTCGTCATTTGTTGAAATGTCGTCTGCGTGCTTTGCATCATCTTGTGGCTGGTAAGGCAGCTGCTGCAGTGAGGAGACAACTGGCAAAGTTTCCAAGGAAAAGGTAACAAGGACTTGTGCACATACGAAACAAAACAAAACTGGGGGATGCATCGCGCTTATCTTGCCTTCTTCATTATAACCCAACTGACTCGCAGGGGCCTTTATAAGAGTAACCGCCTGCGAGAGGGAAGTAAAAGTGGCGATCCCTTCTACGTCATAATAACTGAGAGCTAAGCCGCGGTTGGCTCATTTGCATATTCTACTCTGCTTTGTGATAGTACAGTACCAGGCAGATGGACGGACAGAGCACCATGACGTCACTTCACAATTAACCCACAAGGATCACTGCGGTAGAGAGTACAAAATTAAGATTTCATGCTAAGCCGAGGCGCCTGCAATTAATTTTATGGGCCGCATAAATGCTATTTGTATTATAGTGTTTTCTGGGAATTTACTGGATAATCCGTCGGGCTTAAGGTAATAATTCAGGAAGAGTGTTGTCAAAACAAACAGATATTTTTTACCAGAGGGTTTCGTTTTAGTTGGCGTGCACTCAGAATTTGTGGTATATCTAAACATCTGGTTGGTTGGTTGGAGAAAGAATAGATTTTGAAAAATAGTGACCGTTGTTAACAGCGACAAATAAAGGGAACTTTGAAAGGCAATTTTGGCAGACGATCATTTTGAATTGCATCCACAGTGCAGACCTGTGTTCTCTCTACCATCAACGCCACAACCTGTTGCTGAATGCTTTATGAATTTATCTCAAGAAATGAACATCTTTCAAATCGAAAGCTTCGCTGCATTTTCAATTTCCCTTGAGTAGTGCATCATGCCCACTCTTTTTCTTCTTTCTTCATTCAAGTGGAGTTTCCTTAAACCGGAACACATCATTCACTCATAACTTACCTAGAAGAAGAAGACTTCACGCTCCTTCAGCGTGAGCTATATGTTTACAATGAATTTTTTCTTTTATTTAATTCTTCTTTTTGGGTACTTTCTTTTCAGATGAAGTACAAACACAGTCACGCCTTAACACTTGACATGAAAATTTAATATCTTGGTATTGTTGTCGAGGCGACAAATTTGTAGACATAAAGACAGATTGATCGTTGCGTTATCATTAATTCATACAAAACCAGACTGCATTTCTTGGCCATGTTTGTTAAATCGACGAACCAAGCTAAGACCATTTGCACTGTTCTTGCAGAAACCAGTAAGGTGTCTTCTGTCGAAATAGTCGAATATCTTTTCAGTAATACCAAATTGAAAGAAAAACGAATACGTGCCTCAAAAATTATCAGACCTATCTTGAGTTAGGTGTTGTGTTCTGTTTCAACATGCATTTGGATAATTTTTTCTTCATAGACACTATGTATAATTTAAACTAAACCCTTTGTGTAGTATGTTTTCCATGGTATGTATTTGTCGCATTGGACAAAACGGGTATCAATCGTGCTTTATTAATTTCCAATTTTGGCACCTCATTCATATTAAGCTCACCTGTTACTGGGTGTAATGCATCATCTTTTATAAAGAGATGATAGAAATATCGACATTTGTACTCAGATCAAGTCGTCACATTCCTGCCCACGCCTTGTCTATTAACTTAAGATATTTTGGTGTGCCCTTAACTCAACTTTCACTGGCCGAGACACAGGAAGCAACAAAAAAGTTGCATTTCATAATAGTACACCACATCAATAGCGCGGATTGTGTAACTAAACCCAACTGACTCGCTGAGGTCCTGCTACATATTGTTTACAAAAGGGCCAAATGGTACCATCACTTCCAGTGTACCAAATGTACTGCTTCTATCACTACAGTTAGGCGAGTTCAATTTATCAACAGTACCATCCGCCTTCCCTAACGGACCACACCTGACTACCATTTTCGCAGATTTTCAGCAAGAGGGGGTAACGAATTAGGCTATAATAACACTTATTATCTGAGAAAAGGGCTGTGATTATTATTGTAATCATTCTATATAGACATTCTCTAATTTGGCAAAAACACTCTGCAGTAATTTTTTCGGCACTCGAACACATAGATTATTACTGAGTAGTCACCGATCCTGCTGACTTTTCTGCACTTTGTCGCTATCCCATTAGATAATAGAAACTCTGAACCAAGACATTACGAAATCATTTTTCATGTGTTTTCTATGTCTTTAGGAATCAACAGATACATTAGTAGAGGACGCGACCAATGCCATGCGGCTGTTAGTTAGCTAAGTTGCACGCTTCTCAATTAACGAAAAAAATGCCAACCTTTTAATAAGGTGCCAATAGCATTGTACAGGAGTCCGCCTCCCTTAGACTACCATATAATTGGACCATTATCAACGCTAGCGATCTTATTGCATGCCATGATTGACTGCTTGTGACAATTATACAGAGCACAATTACTTTATGAAAGTAATAAATTGTCCCCAAATGACATAACGCATTAATCACCACAAATACTCACAAATGGCGATAGAGATTAGAGCGGCTTCTGCGGCGTCTTCAAGGGTCGTTTTTTTTAACCATTTTTCTTGTGGGCCTCGCGTAAACGGCTTTCCTTGCTCCGTATAGTCCGTATAGTGATTCGAAACGTATTCAAAAATAGATGTGCTCACGTAAATGCAAATTGGTTGATAAATTATGTAAATTACCGTGAAGAGAAAATAAATTTTCAACGGTTTATTATATAATTTCGTAAAGGTGAACGTTTTTTACAATGTAACTATTCACAACCTATAAATTACAAATAAAACACCCTAGGCAACAAAACCAAATCAAATGAAAGGCACACAGTATATCATATTGCATTACATGCTAAATGGCCAAGATGATGAAAAGATAAAAACAATGACACTCAGCAATGTCAGTTGTTTGTTACGTCTTTAAAATCGTAAAATCAGAAAATCTAATTTCAGCAAAGATGTTTCGTCTTACCTTTGCAAATGTTTATTACAAAGTGGTTTAAATTCGCAACAACTATGTTTCGTTTTACTTATACAGATGCCTATTAAAGAGCCTTATTAAATACTTAGAATCAGGAAAGTTAGCTATAATTAACAAAGATGTTTCGTTTGACCCTTTCACAACACGCTGTACTATACGCTTTTTGAAAATATCCAAAAGTCATATTTGCTTTGTCCACATAGACTATCCTTCAAAGCTTCTCATATTTCCCAATCCGGACTTTAATAAGGAGAAAATCGCCCGACGTCGACAGTTTCTTCCGGAACGCACAGGAAGACACGGTGGTCTGGATGGCTGGTCAGTCATTTATAACTAATTTATTAAATTAAAAATGGAATAAAACATCGAATTTATGGACACGCGTACAAGTAAATGCATTTTTAATTTTATTATAAGAAGTGGAAACGGGATCTAAATATACCCTATTTCGATAGACGCTTAATCAATCTGACAGTTTCGATGTCATTTTCTTGTCGAAAATGCCTTAAATGTGATAAGAACGGATACAGACATTCAAATATTGACTTTGGATACATCATTTCAGAATTGTCGCGAGATGGCGCTGTGATCTAGACTAACAGCGTGACCAATCAGTTGCAAGGGTTTTACAAAAGTCCTGTTACACTTTACATGTTACAAGATAGAATTATAATTCAAGAAGATTGTAGACTACCTCAGAAATGTCATTGATCTTTTTTTCGCCTCCAGTTCCGTTCACTTCTTTTAACAAATACAACTCGATATGTACTAATAAGCGCCTTGTCTGTATTTGTTCTATTAAATATGCACGTATGTACTCCTAACGTGTAACTTCGAATTGATTTGACGTGCCAAAAATAAAAGTATTCCTAGTATCTTCGCCGTTTTTGTCCTCTGAAATTTGATTTGTTTAGTTACATTATCAATAAAATATTTCATTTGTTACTCTATTTATTTGTTTAGTTCTCAACACTTCCTGGCTCCAAAAGACACTGGATCGCTTGTGGTTTCATCATATGCTGGGATCATTTTAAAACTATTTTACGTCCATTATGAAACAAGTATAATAAAAAGGTATCATTTAGCATTGTTTTAAGTTCAGGCTAATGTATGATTCAAACTACTTTTCAAAATACGAAATGTTTTATTTTTTCCCTCTTTAAATTAATGTGTCTCATTCCCCCCATATATGTCATATTTTGCCTTGTGTATAATGCCTATTTGTTAGTTCTAACGCATCACTGCCCTGGAACCTATAGAACATTGTTCCATCACATTTTGCCTTATGTTTAATGTCTATATGTTGGCTCCAATATGTTGACTGTCATGGAACTACTAAAATTTTACCTTCTTGATTAGCCGATTGTTTTGTTCAGACCAGCTCATTGAAGAACCTCTCTCCTGTCAACTTAATTAATCATTCTCGGTGTCGTGATAAGTGTCCAGTGTCATATCCAGTATAACGATAACTAGATTGACGTATACGGTATCGGATTTGGCGCATACATGCACAAGTACAATAAGACATCGTGTACTTCTACGGTAACTATAACTACCAAAATACATTGACTTCCCCTCTTTGTCTCTCTCTCTCTCTCTCTCTCTCGCTCTCTCTCTCTCCCCGACGGTCTCAAATACCCTTAGGTACAATGTAACCGAAGGATTGATGGCGTTAAAAATTAATTTCATAACGAGAATGACACGCCTTTGCCTTACAAAAGAAGGCGACGTACTGCATGGAGAGATAAGGACTTCATTCTAGTTATTTCTGTATTATCTATAATTTTTGAAAGATTCATGACTTTAATAATGCGGCGTGGATACTTCGTCTATTCCCGCGGGTGACCGCGTGGGACCATGCTCCGCGGAAATGCGTTTTATGATCTCCGATCCTTAGAAACTCATTTCCTCGCCTACAACATGTAAACTTTCTTATTCCGTTTTTCAGACCCAGCGGCCGCGAAACAAAACATACTGAGTATTTACGTACGTCGTGCCACAACTTGAGGCTTGTACGTCTATTTATATGAGCAGTCTTTCTTGTTTCATCTTGGCTCATATCAACATGATATGCGATAACAACAAACAAGAAGGGATATTTGATTTGTGATTTCATGATTTGTGCAATTTAGTTTATTTGTTCATCTAACTTTATTTATTAATGGTTAAAACATGGTAAATTTAAAATTAATCTTCCCCATGGCCCTCAATCTGAGAAGCTTGTGTAACTTTTTAGTTTCATCGTCAACTTTTTTCTCCATTGTTTCGATTTCCCAAGAATTAGTTAACTCATTAGATGGTGAAAATGAGGCTTCCAGACGCTTGTCCAACGGTGTCTATAATAACAGGTCTATTTCGTGAGTTAATCTCTCATTATCGGCTGGCGTGACGATGATATACCCTACATTTTAATGTTTACCTGACATATTTCCTGAAGAAGTCCATACAGGATCATTTAAATGAGAAACTTACGTAATATACAGCTATATTTAATCAGGGCTGCGGAAATAACATGCTCCTTTTTGCGATACTGCCGTTAATTACTATATTAGCGTAGCGTATATTACACTGTATTAGCGTACCTAGGCATCAAGTGTTGGGGCATGCGTCACATCCGTTCATTTTGTTTTATTGATAAGCACAATTGCAAATGTCTGCAAGCTTGCCTTTTTTTATAAAAGCAACATTTGACAAACCATTTTTCCTTGTATAGCTTCTTTTTTAACATGAAAAAAAAAAACAATTAATCAACACTAAATAAATTAGTGAAAGATTACAAAAACAGGCAATGAACGATATTGGTTAACTTAAGAGATTCTCTAATCGGAAAATACTTTCAAAACTGTTTAATCTTTTTTAATTTCAAGTTTGGATCTCAATTCTAGCGAAAGAAGTTAAAGGAATTGTGTTTTTTAATGATTTGCTATGTTCAAAGTTGAAAACCAATCTGCACACGTTTTTAAGTATACACCTTCCTGATCACTCGACAAACCTCGGCTGTTTCCGTACATTTAACTCGGGCACGCTCTGCAGAAAACGTTTAGCGGATTTTGAAGTGCGAAATGACGTTGTAAATGATATGAGTTAAATCAACGTGATATTACCTGATGCTGATTAACAGAATTTCCACCACACGGGAAACAGTTTGTTTAATGCTATACAACCACTTGGAGTATGAAATTATTCTAATATATAAGTGAAAAGGCATGTTCACATGTCAAATGGCAGTTATACCACGGAAAATTGATGAATGTGAAAATGACATTGATATGAGCATAAAAACGTTTACGCAAGACATTGAAATATGCTTACATCATAGGAAAAACTGCTTGTTATTTTTTTAGCAGTAATTGAGATGATAGTATCTCTCGTATGCAGATGCTTTTATGTTGCCTTTACTGCAGATAATGGGTCTCTATAAATCAGCTCTATCTGACAGAGATAAGACTTTAATATTTTACCAAGTATCTCTCAATTATCCTCTATCTAAGCCCACTTTCTTAAAGGCCTTAACGACCGGTCTGCAACGGACTCTGTGCACAACGAGTTGTTATATTTTCATAGTTCGTACTACCCCGGTATTATAGTATTATCAATATCAGGGCCGAAGGCGTGGGTGGGTAGGGTACTGGGTGTCGGTTGTGGGGGGGGGGCAAATGAAAGGCCATTTAGGCAGGAAAAAATCCGCCCTGAATCAAATTTGATCTAGGTTTTATGTCAGTTCTCAAAGTGAGTCAACTTTAGGGGTAAAATGTCCACTTGTTCAGAAAAAGATACCTAAAAATTGTGATTGGTGACTGCTACTGGTACAGGCGTAGTTCTAAATAAAAGATAAGTTACCTAGATGATAATATATTTTCCCAACTCTTCAACATGTAGAGGCTGGTGTTGAACAGGATACAATTTAAATCCTTGTTGTTTTTGTGTAGAAAAGTAAAACTCAAGTCACTCCTATCGCATTGTAAGTAAAAACGATATAAATTTCACAATACTACAAGTATTCCCTATGTCATTAAGATACTCTAAAAAGAAGAAAGAAAAACATTTTACATTATTTCATTAAATACAATTCATGAAAAATGATGTATGTTTGTCCGGAAGAAGTAGAACTTTAAGAACTGAGTCTGCAGCCACAGAAATCTGGTTACGCACATTCTATTAAATACGTCCATTCCACATGCGTCTGTCTGGAAATTATCTGTCACCGGAACAAAAGTTACGATTACCGCCGGCAATTAAAGAGAAACAATATCTGTGTCGAGACTAAATAGATAAACGATGACGACGGGAGATATTATAAAAAGAATGCCTTAGACCAGGAAATATAATCGAACAGTAATCAAATGATGCCACCTGGAATGTTAAGATGTTGAATAAGGTACCCCCTTCATGCATCACTAAAAAAGAAGAGCTGATGGGATTGGGGGGGGGGGAACAAAGGTAACACAATGGGAGGGGGTGGCTTCTGTAGAAAACAAGTTTCGCCTCGCTGTGCTCTACTTCATGAATGTGATTTTACAAGAACGCGCACCCTTACACCAACCAATCCACGACACACACATACACAAAAAAAAAAAAAAAAAAAAAAAAACGTGCACACACACACACACACACACACACACACACACACACACGGACCAAAATAACACTATATAATTCAGGCAATTGACTGGTGAGAGCACGCGACAGGTTTGCACGTGCATAGCTATATGTGAGACTGATTGCCTCAAACACGATGATGGTAGAATAAATTAAAATGGGTGATATTAATGGTACCCTTGCACAGTGGAGGATTAAACGTAAAGTGAATGAAGAGTCTGATACTCGGAGTATCTTGCACTGAGCCTCCGTACAGCGCAATGCAAGTTTCATTATTACAAGAAAGAGGGTGGCGATACAGTGCACTGTTTCCATGCCATCCCTGATTCTTTCCAAGAATTTTTATTTTATCTTTAAATTAAAATGATGTCCCCTGTCGTCGTTATATTTTTGCTACGTGCCACATGCTAAACACTGAGTGTTCGCATTTTGAGAACTGAAACAAGGCCGATAGAATGAAATAATGAGAGATTTGCGTGTCTCTTGTGCGTCCAACCGGGCCGGCATCCCCGCTATATTCCCACTGCCCACGTCTATCATCAAGACAAATTAATTTGAAGCATGCATAAAAGAATCGATGGTGCAGGATTCCAAATCTGCGGGCCAGCAAAGGCCACAAACGTTGCAAGAGAACCCAGTGCAGGTGGAGAATGCACACTTTATACAAAAAGACGTTCATCTGGTGCGTCATCCTTCTCCGCCATTAGCCAGAATATCTCATCGCGTCACCCACGGAAATCTTCGTGGTTAGCCGACAGTTGTCGTTTTCCAGAAAGTTCAGGAGATTGTCTTAATTGAGGGACAATTAAGGCGTTATGAATGTAATTGACAGAAAGGTAAGTTAATCTTCTCCGGTCAATATCTATTATGACCTGCACACATTGGCGAGACACCGTGTACTTTATTCTAAGTACTTTAAGTTATCATTTGTTTAATGGCGTGCTTTGTAATGAAAACTTCCTTTTCAGATGATTGAAAAACAGTGGTAGATGTACATGGTCGCTTTCAGCCATGTTGTTTTTCATGTATACCCTCTTGCAATCCCATTATACGCACACGCACAAGCACACACACACACACACACACACACACACACACTAAACACATGAACCACGCATTATGTACTGCTTCTTATCCATTCTACCGTTCACAGTGTAATTGTTCGTGATAGGTGTAATGAATAGGATAATGCGTTCGCTATCTGTCTTACCTCACTTCTTGAAAAGCACTTTGACATTTGCTCACGGAACGGAGACGAGCAGAGCGCACGGTTCACAGCAGCGCACTCAAAACAACGAAGATTATTTTTAAAAACAAACCACAGAATTTGCGTGCGTCATTAATTGCATTGTTAATCGCCTTCACCCGCCGTCTAAGCTTACATGAATTGTCAAGTTTCTGTACCGATCTATTGTTTCCAAGAACCATGAATCAAATAGTGCTTTGTCTTTGTTTTGACACTCTATTATTGATGTTTTCGCCAATTGGTGAGACTTTTCTGCGACATTATGAATTGCGCACCACTTGGTATTTATCAAATACATTACAAGTGGATACTTTTTTAATAATCCACAATGATTGGGTCTGAGTACATGGGAAAAATTAAATACAATCTGCCCACATGCTGCCAGTAGTTTTGGTTTGATCGACAGATGTGGTTCTTCAAACTAAATTGTTTTGCCCGGCTGCTTGTGGTGTTAAGGTAAAATTGTACTGAATGCCCATGTGACAGTCCGCTAGTACAAGTTGACCGTTTTCCATTACTCTGTACAGGTGACATTCGTTCCATATAGGCCTACTAACCCCGATATCCCTCAATAACCCTAACCTTTACTAATCATATGGGACCCCAGGCTTCCATTCCTGGGAATAACATTACTGACACAATGGAATTGGTAAAAGAGTTCGATCTTATTTTGGACAACCCATCTCCCCAGGTTGTCTGGATAAAAAAATTCACCAAATTGATGTTTCATTTATCCCGGTCATAGCCACTGCTGTTTAGAAAAGTTACGTCTTAAAACTATTAAAGCTAGAGAAATGTGGATTTTGACAACTCTATATATTTAACATTGCATTGCATTTTTCGGAACCATTGAATTTTTTTTTACCGTCACAAATTAACAAATTTGTCAAAGAGAGAAAAGACGCCCCAAAAATTATTTCATATTATTTCATTGCACCATAGAAAACAATTTGTCGGACATACGTGAGTGTAATTTTCCTGTTTGTGACACCGCCCAAGATCATTACGTATCACTTTACCGTGTGTTATAAGAAACTTTTAGCAGAAAGAAATACCTCAGTTTAACCAAATAGGAAAACAAGAGGCTAAAAATTATTTACAAGTATTTTACCTTCATTTTAGGTAAGGCATTTTGTCTCTTAACTCGTCTGGTCATAATTATAAGCTATTGTCATAATTCACCATGAGCTATACATAGGTTTATGTAATGTAATGTAATAAAGTATAGAGAGACAAACGATGAGTTCGTTTTGCCGTTGGCACTGTATATCCTGGGACCTTATGGACGACGTTGGAACACGAGTTTTTACTTTGCATTATACACGTGTTCATGAATAAATAATTATTCTGCACTCAGTATTATCAAATAAATTAACACCCCAAAAAATGAATTGAGAAATGTATTGAATAGTATTTATGTGCGCGTACATGTTACGTTCATAACTGACATGACTACAAGAAAATTAACAAGACCAAGTGTCAGGTAAGGCTCGACAGGGAATTGACCCAGGGAGATTTTATGAGATTATTGCAGTTTGAAAACCCTTAACACCTTCCACTGTCTGGAAGGTTAGCGAGTGAACATGCAAAAAGATCATCGTGTGAGAATTATAGATTTGCCAGGGTCAGGAAATTCACGCACTAATGTGCTTTGCAATATCTTTTTCTTATCCTATTCCTGATTGCTTTTAAAAGGACCGTTTTAAAATTCTTTAATCAATCCATGGAGAAGTAAGCATTCTAGATCATTTTACGTTTTGTACATTTAATGAATTGGTCACCATCCATCCACCCACCCACCCGCAAAAATAATAAATAAATAAATAAATAAATAAATAAATAAGTGAACAGAATAAAACAGGTTTTAAAAAAGCTTTGAAGAAGAGCAAAGGTTCACCATAAATATTTATTTTCAGATGAAACACCTTGCCTATCTTATTCTTGGGTACTGCTTGCTTGACGCACAACTCTGCCGAGCACAGATGACGGCAAAGGAAGAGATTACAAACGCATTTAGCACCGAGGAGAGTATAATAACATCAACGGAGGAAAGCGTGACGATGTCTGAAGAGATAAATACCGATAATGATGACTTAAATACAGAGAAAAATCCGGTACCGTTATCAACGGAGGTAGAAAAGGGCACACGTTTATATAAAATTGATGAGTTATCTGTGACAAAAACAACGTTGGTAACCAACGAAGGCACCACATCCTTGATCAATTCGGGCGGCGGCTCAGTTACAAATGTGACAATTAACAATGATGGAGAGTTAAATAGCAGCACAATGGAATCTGGAGGGGAACCTGTCACATCTAGCACAATCAGCCTTGACGGTGCGGTAATCTCAACCAACACAATTGGTTTTCATGACGGGGAAATGTCGACAACAACGCAATCTGAAACGGACGGAGTAGGCGCAGGTCAGTTCAAACCAACTGTAACACCCACAGCAAAACAACAAGATTCAGAAATCACTGTTACAGAAGATAATGCATTAACATTGCTTCCTACTGCTGATTTACAAACGTCTGCGTTCAAAACTTCATCTGTATCGAGAACAGAGGCAGAAACTTCTGCTGGAAACACGCCTACAAATAATGAGCTTCAAACAGCTGTCGGAGGAACATCAGATCCAGACGAGACATCCCCGTCCGATGACTGGACGACGACGAGATATTCGCCAAGTAGCTCTATCTCTGCCACAGGTTTCACTGACCAAAACGACGCTTCTCCGTCAGGCTCCGCGGACAGCGGCACCGCAGCGTACGTAAACAGCGTAACGAGCGGCACGGCGGGTCTGTCCACTGCCAGCAATGGCGTGATAACAACGGGAAGGAATGACGCCGAACAAACAACGGAGCAGTACAGTACATATCGCCAAATGGAAACTACTGGTATTTCTTTAACCCCCACAGCCGACGCACATCAATCCCATGATCAATCCCACTCAACTGAGACTAACGAGTTTTTCAGCCAGGGCAGTATTTCTACAAAGTATGCCAGCGGCTCTACAGCCTTAAGTACGTTTACAGAGGGACCGGGAGATTCCACAGTAGAAGAGGGGTTAACTTCCACCTTACCCAGCAGCTTGACATCACCACAACAGACGTCACAAGTAACGTCACCACAGCAGACGACAGCAGTGACGCCACCACAGCAGACGACAGCAGTGACGTCAACACAGCAGGCAACAGAAATGACGTCAGCACAGCAGACGACAGCAGTGACGTCACCACAGCAGACGACAGCAGCGGGCCAAGGTACGTCGGTGTAATCTTAGGGTATATTGTGACTTAAAATTTGCCTTAGCTTTGCCTGCAATTTGACGATGCCATTAATGTGTTTTGGTTTATGCAATTGTTTTAACAACTGTTCAGTCGTTATTCGTTATTCATGATCAGTAACATAAACTGTCCTATCCAGACACCCCCCCCAAAAAAAAAAAAAAAAAAGAAAGAAAAAAAGAAAAATCATAAATCCGGTTATTACCTTTGCTCACGTTGCAGTCTAAAATTCGTGGCAGCATACGGTATTATAGCTCTCTCTTTTTCTTCTTCTGATGATCTATCAGGTTACTTCGACCATTACCTGAAATTGTAGTGCTTTTTCATTTAAATTTTGTCAAAACTAGTCTCTATACTTTTACATTCCACGTATAGGCCTCACCGGTACAGACTACCCTAATATCACTGACGATGATGTCACTACAAAAAGTTCCACGACCATCGGGTCTGAGACGTTAACGACTGCGGACACAGTGACACCTGACACCGCGGGGTCAAAGGTGAAAGGTTTGACGACAGATTCAAGCTCCACGCTGTACACTACGGATGGAAGGACATATAAACGTGATTTAACTACGGAAATTGTAAACATAACAGCAGGTTAGACAATGGATGGAGTGATACAAACTCACGATAAAACGTATAAAGCGTTGAAAATATTAATTTGTGCCTATTTATCTATTTTTGTGGTTGTTCTATTTATTCACTTGCTTGTTGGTACATGAGCTTTTTCTTCTATTCACCAATGCGTTTTTTACTAATTAACATATTCAACCATTCGTAAATCTATTTAGATTTTCATACTTAATTTAAAGAGAGCATTTTCTTTCAGTGGAAGGAAGCTTCAATATCAGCACCGTACCAGTAGATGTAACGACTGATGTAATTCCAACAACGATAGGTACGAATTCTCATTTTCCTCAACTATATTTTTTGCGATTTTCGAAATACATTAGTATGCTACCAAAATGATAGATACCATGCAAATTCTTTTCTATGATATTGATTAAACTATAAAGAGAAGAAACAAAATAACAAACAAAAGCAAAGAAAAACAAAAGAAAAGCATTTATTAACAAATCATAGATAACTTACATGGGAAGCCAAATGCAACTTCAAAAATTGACTTGCTTTGATTAAACAGAGATTAATGAGTGTGACAGTTCCCCGTGCGACAATAACGGCACGTGTATAGACGACGCTGCTAACTTCACGTGCATGTGTGTTGACGGCTATGAGGGCATCACGTGCGCACATGGTATGTATTTTTTTTTTTACATATTATTGACATGATTCGTGCCTAGGTTTTGGAGTGGTAAAATTCTTTATGGCGCCGTCGCCGTAGTTAGGTATGCACGCAAATGGACCATGAAAGGGTGTTTTGAACTAGGCATCGATGTTAACAGTTCGTGTTTTAGGTGATTTGCAACAGAAAAAATGCGTGCATTTCATTAGTATCAATTTGGAATTATTTTCGGAAAGAATTAAGTACATGATCCAGTGGATCGTATGATTGACTCCAGACAGTTAAATCCGTTTTTGGAACTCTCATTTTCCTTTTCTATGTGTTCAATTGACAATAGTAAGAAAAGAAACATAAATACGCGCACTAGACACCCATAATTTTGTCGAGATTCCATCGCGAGACATCTGTTGGGTATTCCTTTCATAGGCCTACTACACGTAGCTCATTCAAGCCAATTCTATATAATAATAATAATAATAATAATAATAAAGAGAAAAAAAGTCTGCGGAGATATTCCTTTGTTTTTTCACATCAGTAAATTGGGTATAACTTAATTTACTCTCTCAAGTTTCCAATAATTATACCAGTTAACTGTTATAATTACTGCCTCTCCTTCATAGTCATTTTGGAGAGGAATTGAATGATTAAATTTAAAAAAATAAATTTAATAATTTACAACTTTTCAGATATTAACGAATGCGAGCGTTTTGCCCCATGTGACAACGGCGCCACGTGCATAGAAGGTGTAAACAACTACACGTGTCTCTGCTCTTTAGGATATGAAGGTAGAAACTGCTCAAACGGTAAGTTTTTAATGTCGTGTTTGTGTTGGGGTTGTGTGCTTTCATGCTTTTATAAAAATTATAAGGAATAGCATATCTATTCCACTTACTCGTCAAGAGCCATTTTAATCAACTGAAGTGATCCGGCATCGGTAAGTAGCTTGTTTAAAGTCTCGACTAGTTTAGGGTCTCGAATTGGAAGCGAGGCTGCGGCGCGGTGGTATGAAACCTGAGGCAAAGAGCTGTGAGGAGTGACACGCTCAGACAGAAGCTCACTAGAACCAGTCAGTGAGAACCGCTGCATTAGAACAATGCTGTTACTGAGAGGCAAGATGGAGAAAGAGGTAGAAATCAGAATTCTACTGGAAATCCATAGATAGTGTGTTTTTTTTTTGGGTACCAACTTAGTATCTGCTAAGGTAAACCAAGGAGTTATAACTCCTTGGGTAAACAGTAAAACAGTAGAGAGAACCTAAGCTAGATTTTGAGTAGTAAGACTCTTTCCATACAACTTTTGAATGAAAAATGAATTTTTTTTTGTCTACAAGACCAAAAAAAAAAAAAAAAAAAAAAAA
>NW_019775685.1:95209-105521 GCF_001039355.2 Lingula anatina | reverse complement strand
AAAAAAAAAAAAAAAAAAAAAAAAAAAAAAAAAAACAGAGGAAAGTTAAATCTTTACACTCACCAATCACTTGTTCCAGATATAGACGACTGTAGTTCCGCACCCTGTGGAAATGGTTCCACCTGTATTGATGGTCTCAATAACTACACGTGTATCTGCAGGCCAGGGTACTCAGGGAGCAACTGCACAATAGGTACAGTAGGTTATGAGCATAGCCTGTGACACTCAGGCCCCCTTGCCAGTAAACCGTAGTCATTGCAGACAGTTAAACAAGTTACAGGCCCCTGTTTCTACTTTTGTTCAGCAGATTCTTAGCTAATGGGCCAGTAGGCTACAACTTTTTTTACACTGAGGTAATGATATCATCTAGCAGCCTGCTGATATAAGTCTTGATAAGTTCATCCCAAAATGAGTAAAAGCATGGCTTACAGTTCTCTGTAATGGGAACAAATACAGATGGACATAGGGTAGTAATACTATAGTCTGGCATAATATAAAATGAAATACTTNTTGTGTCTCTTAACTCGTCTGGTCATAATGATGAGATATTGTCATAATTCACCATGAGCTATACATAGGTTTATGTAATGTAATGTAATAAAGTATAGAGAGACAAACGATGAGTTTGTTTTGCCGTTGGCACTGTATATCCTGGGACCTTATGGACGACGTTGGAACACGAGTTTTTACTTTGCATTATACACGTGTTCATGAATAAATAATTATTCTGCACTCAGTATTATCAAATAAATTAACACCCAAAAAATGAATTGAGAAATGTATTGAATAGTATTTATGTGCGCGTACATGTTACGTTCATAACTGACATGACTACAAGAAAATTAACAAGACCAAGTGTCAAGTAAGGCTCGACAGGGAATTTGCCCAGGGAGATTTGATGAGATTATTGCAGTTTGAAAACCCTTAACACCTTCCACTGTCTGGAAGGTTAGCGAGTGAACATGCAAAAAGATCATCGTGTGAGAATTATAGATTTGCCAGGGTCAGGAAATTCACGCACTAATGTGCTTTGCAATATCTTTTTCTTATCCTATTCCTGATTGCTTTTAAAAGGACCGTTTTAAAATTCTTTAATCAATCCATGGAGAGGTAAGCGTTCTAGACTATTTTACGTTTTGTACATTTAATGAATTGGTCACCATCCATCCACCCACCCACCCGCAAAAATAATAAATAAATAAATAAGTGAACAGAATAAAACAGGTTTTAAAAAAGCTTTGAAGAAGAGCAAAGGTTCACCATAAATATTTATTTTACAGATGACACACCTTGCCTATCTTATTCTTGGGTACTGCTTGCTTGACGCACAACTCTGCCGAGCACAGATGACGGCAAAGGAAGAGATTACAAACGCATTTAGCACCGAGGAGAGTATAATAACATCAACGGGGGAAAGCGTGACGATGTCTGAAGAGATAAATACCGATAATGGTGACTTAAATACAGAGAAAAATCCGGTACCGTTATCAACGGAGGTAGAAAAGGGCACACGTTTATATAAAATTGATGAGTTATCTGTGACAAAAACAACGTTGGTAACCAACGAAGGCACCACACTCTTGATCAATTCGGGCGGCGGCTCAGTTACAAATGTGACAATTAACAATGATGGAGAGTTAAATAGCAGCACAATGGAATCTGGAGGGGAACCTGTCACATCTAGCACAATCAGCCTTGACGGTGCGGTAATCTCAACCAACACAATTGGTTTTCATGACGGGGAGATGTCGACAACAACGCAATCTGAAACGGACGGAGTAGGCGCAGGTCAGTTCAAACCAACTGTACCACCCACAGCAAAACAACAAGATTCAGAAATCACTGTTACAGAAGATAATGCATTAACATTGCTTCCTACTGCTGATTTACAAACGTCTGCGTTCAAAACTTCATCTGTATCGAGAACAGAGGCAGAAACGTCTGCTGGAAACACGCCTACAAATAATGAGCTTCAAACAGCTGTCGGAGGAACATCAGATCCAGACGAGACATCTCCGTCCGATGACTGGACGACGACGAGATATTCGCCAAGTAGCTCTATCTCTGCCACAGGTTTCACTGACCAAAACGACGCTTCTCCGTCGGGCTCCGCGGACAGCGGCACCGCAGCATACGTAAACAGCGTAACGAGCGGCACGGTGTCCACTGCCAGCAATGGCGTGATAACAACGGGAAGGAATGACGCCGAACAAACAACGGAGCAGTACAGTACATATCGCCAAATGGAAACTACTGGTATTTCTTTAACCACCACAGCCGACGCACATCAATCCCATGATCAATCCCACTCAACTGAGACTAACGAGTTTTTCAGCCAGGGCAGTATTTCTACAAAGTATGCCAGCGGCTCTACAGCCTTAAGTACGTTTACAGAGGGACCGGGAGACTCCACAGTAGAAGAGGGGTTAACTTCCATCTTACCCAGCAGCTTGACATCACCACAGCAGACGTCACCAGTGACGTCACCACAACAGACGTCACAAGTAACGTCACCACAGCAGACGACAGCAGTGACGCCACCACAGCAGACGACAGCAGTGACGTCAACACAGCAGGCAACAGAAGTGACGTCAGCACAGCAGACGACAGCAGTGACGTCACCACAGCAGACGACAGCAGCGGGCCAAGGTACGTCGGTGTAATTTTAGGGTATATTGTGACTTAAAATTTGCCTTAGCTTTGCCTGCAATTTGACGATGCCATTAATGTGTTTTGGTTTATGCAATTGTTTTAACAACTGTTCAGTCGTTATTCGTTATTCATGATCAGTAACATAAACTGCCCTATCCAGACCCCCCCCCCCAAAAAAAAAAAAAAGAAAAAAAGAAAGAAAAAAAGAAAAATCAAAAATCCGGTTATACCTTTGCTCACGTTGCAGTCTAAAATTCGTGGCAGCATACAGTATTATAGCTCTCTCTTTTTCTTCTTCTGATAATCTATCAGGTTACTTCGACCACTACCTGAAATTGTAGTGCTTTTTCATTTAAATTTTGTCAAAACTAGTCTCTATACTTTTACATTCCACGTATAGGCCTCACCAGTACAGACTACCCTAATATCACTGACGATGATGTCACTACAAAAAGTTCCACGACCATCGGGTCTGAGACGTTAACGACTGCGGACACAGTGACACCTGACACCGCGGGGTCAAAGGTGACAGGTTTGACGACAGATTCAAGCTCCACGCTGTACACTACGGATGGAAGGACATATAAACGTGATTTAACTACGGAAATTGTAAACATAACAGCAGGTTAGACAATGGATAGGGTGATACAAACTCACGATAAAACGTATAAAGCGTTGAAAATATTAATTTGTGCCTATTTATCTATTTTTGTGGTTGTTCTATTTATTCACTTGCTTGTTGGTACATGAGCTTTTTCTTCTATTCACCAATGCGTTTTTTACTAATTAACATATTCAACCATTCGTAAATCTATTTAGATTTTCATACTTAATTTAAAGAGAGCATTTTCTTTCAGTGGAAGGAAGCTTCAATATCAGCACCGTACCAGTAGATGTAACGACGGATGTAATTCCAACAACGATAGGTACGAATTCTCATTTTCCTCAACTATATTTTTTGCGATTTTCGAAATATATTAGTATGCTACTAAAATGATAGATACCATGCAAATTCTTTTCTATGATATTGATTAAACTATAAAGAGAAGAAACAAAATAACAAACAAAAGCAAAGAAAAACAAAAGAAAAGCATTTATTAACAAATTATAGATTACTTACATGGGAAGCCAAATGCAACTTTAAAAATTGACTTGCTTTGATTAAACAGAGATTAATGAGTGTGACAGTTCCCCGTGCGACAATAACGGCACGTGTATAGACGACGCTGCTAACTTCACGTGCATGTGTGTTGACGGCTATGAGGGCATCACGTGCGCACATGGTATGTATTTTTTTTTTTTACATATTATTGACATGATTCGTGACTAGGTTTTGGAGTGTTAAAATTCTTTATGGCGCCGTCGCCGTAGTTAGGTATGCACGCAAATGGACCATGAAAGGGTGTTTTGAACTAGGCATCGATGCTAACAGTACGTGTTTTACATGTAGGTGATTTGCAACAGAAAAAATGCGTGCATTTCATTGGTATCAATTTTGAATTATTTTCGGAAAGGATTAAGTACATGATCCAGTGGATCGTATGTTTGACTCCAGACAGTTAAATCCGTTTTTGGAACTCTCATTTTCCTTTTCTATGTGTTCAATTGACAATAGTAAGAAAAGAAACATAAATACGCGCACTAGACACCCATAATTTTGTCGAGATTCCATCGCGAGACATCTGTTGGGTATTCCTTTCATAGGCCTACTACACGTAGCTCATTCAAGCCAATTCTATATAATAATAATAATAATAATAATAATAATAATAATAATAATAATAATAATAATAATAATAACTAGACTGCAACTGGCTAAAGCCAGTGGCGGAGGATTCCCCTGCAAATAGGCGTGGAAATGCTCTTACAAGGTCATGTGAAGGTCATAAGTTAAATTTGACCCCATATTCTGAAAGAGCATGTGCGAATTGGGGGGGGGGGGGTCAACAAAACATCACTTTTAGCCCACTTCAATATTTCTCCATTAAATAGCCGAATGACCTTGAAAATGAGGGTCAAGGTCAAATTTGACATTTGATTNGTCATAAATATTAAAAAATATATATTAAAAAAAGTAATTAGGCAGTTGCTACCACAGTATGGTTAACCTTAGATAAATATATAGGGCATCATTTGCCACTATGATCGGGGCTCTGGGCCTTCCGGTTTTTGAGATCTCGGAAACAAACCTTTTTTTAGCCCGTTTGGCCATTAGCGACCTTGACCTTGACCTACTTGCATAAAAGTAGGTCATTATCTGTAGATTTGTCTCAGTATTTTTGGCCATAAGCCCCTTAGCCATATGGCTTATACTTTAGGCCTAATGGCAATTTCAAATTTTACATATTTTGCCTTTAAAAGCTCCTGTGACCTTGAAAAGTAGGTCAAGGTCACTGAAACTGGGTCTATGGCATATTCTTACCACAGGCTACCTATGTAAATTATTTCAGATTTTTTGCGAAAAAAAACGTGCGGAAAGAATAACTATAATAATAATACTACCAAAAACAATAGCATTCCCCTATGGGGAATCCTAATAATAATAGTAAAGAGAAAAAAGTCTGCGAAGATATTCCTTTGTTTTTTCACATCAGTAAATTGGGTATAACTTAATTTACTCTCTCAAGTTTCCAATAATTATACCAGTTAACTGTTATAATTACTGCCTCTCCTTCATAGTCATTTTGGAGAGGAATTGAATGATTAAATTTAAAAAAATAAATTTAATAATTTACAACTTTTCAGATATTAACGAATGCGAGCGTTTTGCCCCATGTGACAACGGCGCCACGTGCATAGAAGGTGTAAACAACTACACGTGTCTCTGCTCTTTAGGATATGAAGGTAGAAACTGCTCAAACGGTAAGTTTTTAATGTCGTGTTTGTGTTGGGGTTGTGTGCTTTCATGCTTTTATAAAAATTATAAGGAGTAGCATATCTATTCCATTTACTCGTCAAGAGCCATTTTAATCAACTGAAGTGATCCGGCATCGGTAAGTAGCTTGTTTAAAGTCTCGACTAGTTTCTGCTAAGGTAAACAGTAAAACAGTAGAGAGAACCTAAGCTAGATTTTGAGTAGTAAGACTCTTTCCATACAACTTTTGAATGAAAAATGAANGATTAACTTAACTTCTCAGGCAAGAAGCCCCCTCAGCAACCACCAGGCCAAGCTCGCACCCCAGGGGAGAGAAAGCCATCTAGTCGGGCCACAGGTGGGAGTACAAAGAAAGCCACAGCTCAGTCCCAGCAACAGTCCCCAGGGGTGCAAGGAAGCCCCAAGCAGGGCAGTGGTAACAGAGACAAGACCAAAGATTCTGCGGCACTATCAGCCAGTCAGTCTTCATCATCCTCGTCCTTCCTCATTGAGAAAATGTTTGAAAGCACCTCCAGGCCGGGGGCCAGAGACCCTAGGGGGAGAGACCCTGGTGGGAGAGACCCTGGGGCCGAGGAGCCCACGGAATATGCTCTGTACAAAGAGGCCCAGTCCTACGACACACAGGAAGGGAAGGCTAGGTCGGCCACTTTACCCAGACCCAGGAGGAGCCCCAAGGACAGCAGCTCACAAATGAAGAAGTCACAGTCATTTGACCAGAATGATTTACAGCTCCAAGACATGGAAACCAATTCTCCTGTTGGTGATGACAATAAAAATGATTCAGATAGTGTGAGTGAGGCAGGGACGTATACAATAGAGGGAGACGAAAAGAGCAAAGAGGAAGAGGCTATCTCAAGAGAAAATATTGATAAAGTTTTTAATGTGGGAGACAGTTCTGTGATACTAATACAACGACCTGTGATAGAAAATGGGGTCAATGAGAAAGATGAATGTCAAGGCCTTGACCTTGAAAGACAGGAAGGTGAAGGTCAAGTGGAGGATCTGGACACACTGGAAAAGGAGATTGAAGAATTGGAACGGGAGAGAGCTAATTTGGGGGTGGCCAATAGTATGGAGGCGGAGATAGGCAGCACAGCACAGACTGACAAGGTAAGGTGTCAGCCATAAACTGCTGGCTAGACAAATCAAAGGGAGCAATCAGATAGACACATCGTACTGGTTGGGTCAATTCAACTCTTGGGGGGGGGGCTCTCGCTAAGTGCAGATGACTTAAATGCATGATAGGCCTACTAGTTGTTTAAAGTTAATTACCCCTTAGCTGCTTGAGGAGGCATGCCAGACAATTAAGCCTTTTCCACTGATTGCACTATGCAAGAATCCCAAGCAGAGTTTTACTGACCCAACTAGTATGATGTATTTATCTGAATTGGGTCCAGATATCAGCATTTCAAGTGTCATCAAATAACCAGGGCATGGCTCACAAAACCATTGTTAGCTTACAACTTCTCAGTAAAGGTACAGATGCTCAGAGAGAAAAACCTGTATTGAAGGAATTTTTCTTTTACCTTAACAATCCTTTTTCAGGTCCTCATGTGGTTCTAAACTTTATCACAGTGTATTAAATATGTTACAAATAAATGTCTACTTAACACCATAGCAATGCCTTGGGGCTCCAAATGCCAAAGGTTGCAAACAAGGAATGGAGAGTTCCATCTTGTTTCAGTAATGCAAGGTTTATCAGATCTCTTAATAAACAAAAGGTTACAAAAGAACAGTTAGTCAATATGGTTAAACATTGCCACATTTCTTCAAATAAGAACTCGCTGCAGGCGGTTGGTTTGTTCCCTTTGACCCCAAAATGACTGCAACATCTGAAAGTTTGAGAAGATTACTTAGATTAGCACACGTACCCCGTACATAATCCATACAACATTGCTGTGAGGGAAAAGAACCACTAGTAACATGTGTCTGAGAATGTGAAGTCTGTTTGTTCCGTTATTGATGTACTCTGTTTTGGGCCAAAGAAAGGCATTGACTTGTATTAGATGCAGTGGAGTGGCAGAACGTAGTCTATTGATTATAGTATGATATATATACGGACAAGAAAGTATTAAGATAGGTTTATTTGGCAGTTTTGTGCTGGCTTAGGGAGGGGCATTCATGTGGGGAGGCATCATGAATTTTGATGCTCCAAACTTTTTGAAGAAGGTAAGTTTCTGCAGTTGACTTGAGGTAATGTTTTGAAAAGATGGTTGACTAAACAAGAGTTGACTGAACTGTTTTTTGAATTATGACTGTGATGTAGAATCAGTTTTCATTTGATCCATTGGTTTTCATCAAATGGAATTATGTGTTGGAGATAGAGCATACTACTGGTAGAGATTTGGGAGAGATTGGCTATGCTTTTGATTACTTTTTTAAGGAACCTAGACATCTTTTTGTTACCTTTATAATTTTCCTGACTTAAACACGTAACTTCCCATTCATTGTTATCAATTATCAAATTCTTTTTCATATTAGTTGCCCATCAAAAGTGATGAAACAGTCAGCATGTATTATGAATTTGTAATGAGTCAATAAGGACATGTAGAACTAATTGATCAGGATCACTTAAAAACTATTTATATAAAAAAGGAGAGAGTTTTGGACTGAGTTGATGGTAGATGAACAGTTCCATTTGTTTAACCTTGTTCATTTGTTTAAGCTGAGAACACCGTTATTGATTAAGTGCTTGTTTTCATACCCATTGTTTTTGTGAAACAGTATTCAAAATGATTGCATTTAAAAATGCCCCCTTGAACCTAATTTGAATTTATTATCTTTGTTCCAGTAAAGATTTTTAGATTGGCATTTTTATCTGCTGCATAGATTTGATGATACTTTTACAATGTTTTTGAGTGATAGATTTTCTAAAATTATGTACTTCAAATACCTTGAAATTCAGTAGGCATCAGAGTTTTTAGTTAACTATATCAGAAACTTTTAAAAAGTTTTATCAGAGTTAAAGGACTAGATAAGATATAATTATACCAGCATGTCATTTTCAACCACTGGAAAAATAATTCACTTTTAAGATAAAAATTTTAATGTGTTATTTGTGTATTTTTCCTTATCCAAACAAGTGATTCGGCTAAAACATAATGCAGTGTCTGAGTGTAAATTGTGATGTACCACTATATTTCTTGCCATTCTTCCTAGCAGCTTAAACTGGGATATATGATCAATAAGTAAGGGATAGGCTGTCATAATTTCATGCTTTTGGTGGTTATTTATCTCTTTATTAATGGTCTATTATCAGTCATATTGTCATGTAAATCAATTGCCAACATCAGGGTCCCATTTTCTATTAATTTCCATAATTATTCCCTCTAATTATGGCTTTCATTTTATGCAGTTAATGAAGTTAAAGTGTTACCTAGAATTATTTTAAGTCAAATGACAAAGTTTCCATGAGAATAGTGAAATGCATCAAATAATTAGATGCGAAATGATAAGTTAAACTCTAGTAAATGACTGGTCATATTTATATATGGGTGTGAAAGAATTAGGCAGCTATAGTTTCTACAGCTGGATTATCCAAATAACAGAATCAATATATGAAGCCAGGCACTGCTCAAGTTATGGTGGTATGAAGACTGTGTTTATCTTTGTACAGGTGGTTGATCCACAACACAGGGTCATGTGTGGTGCATTAATGTATGTATCATTGAACTTGCCCTGTGGTATATTTAAATTTGTATGAAGAAGTCAAGTTAGGGTTAGCCTTCAGTGACCTTCATGATCAGTGACCCCCCCCCCTCCTCACTACACTAGCAGTAAACCACATTTACCAAATGAAAGACTTGAATAGAATATGTAACAATTTAAGGTTTGGAATTGCATTTTCTTTTGCTCTTCATTCTTTTTATGTACAGACACAGATGTGTCTGTACATATAGCCATCATCTGCGTCTGTCGTCGCCGTCGTCGCCGTGCACTTTTACCGATAACACGATAAGTGGAAAACCATTTTACCTTTTGACTTGAAACTTGCAGAACTGATGAATATTCATAATACGCAGGTCGAGTTCGAAAATCAGCATGATCGGGTCACTTTTAGGGAATTTATGCTGTTTTTTCACTATTTTCAATATAAATGCAACACTGATAACACAATATAAGAAAAACAGATTGGCCAATTGTAATTATACTCACAGGAGTGGTCAATCTTACTAAAACGCAGGATGAGTTCGAAAATCAGCATAATCGGGCCATTATTTTAGAAGTTATACTGTTTTTTCACATGTCTTCAGATTCAATTATTAGGCATGTTAACAGTCTCATTATTTAACTAATAAGATGCCTAAAAGTGTTTGTTTGATATTTCCTGCATCTTTACAACATTGTTAGTTGATTATGTAAAAAACATGGTAAACTTGTTATCATGTATTGTGTAATAAAGTGTCAAAAATGGAAATAAACTCATATCATTGCAGTTTGTCAGATTCAATCATCCACTATGTTCAGAATCTCAGAATGGAGGAAATTGGACATTTAACACTGTTCTATTGATACTTTTCCCATCTCATCAATTTTCTTAGTTGGTCATATAAAATGGCAGTAAAATGTTTATTTTGTTTTATGTTAAAAAAGTGTTAAAAATGGAAATAAACCCATTTCAGAACAGTGCTGTCTTGTTTACATTTTGGCATTTTCAAGGCGTGACTTTGAAGTTCCATGGGCCTGAAGACCTTTGCTAGTCACATTTTCTGAATATCTGTGATACAAATATTTTATAATTAAAAATTGATGGTCATTAAGCTGTTAAACATTATGTAATATTGC
>NW_019775685.1:23459-85351 GCF_001039355.2 Lingula anatina | reverse complement strand
TTGCGGGGGTTGGGGGGGTTATGATACCACAAAACTGGTGGGCTATGATATAAGCATGATGTGCCTGCATCAAATTAGATTGAATACAGACAGTCAGACAGAACAGACATAGATGTTAGCGGTTGCAATTTTTGATTTGACATTCTCCCTTTATTTGAGGATGTTCTTTTTGATCAGCTTCACTTTTTTGTCTGAAGCACTGGCATGCAATGCACTGGTCAAACAACAGGGGCTACTTTTTGAGGGGAGAATTACATGTAAGTGGTGCTTATTGAAATATTAGTAATTACTGCTACCTACAACTAGTCTGATACCAGAATCGCACGCTTGGCTATAGAATCACGTAGTCACTAGGGTTAAATTTAATCTAGTTTATTTTGCCCATCGAACACTTCGAAATTTAATTAAAGTTTTATTTGATTGTTACTTAAAATGTGCAAGTGCCTTTGGACTATGGTTCGCCCCCTTGCATCAAATCTACATGCCTGACTTAACTACTGCACCGTGTGATTGGCGAGTCAAAACGCCGGCAGCAGATGCATGCAGAAAAGGAAATAATAAGGAAGTCTCTCCTCATAACAACGTTAGTCGGAAAGACAATACAGAATTATTTGTGTAAGGGCACTTGGCTAGAAAGGTTGCCCTGGGAAAACCCACCGAATAATTCCATTAAGTAATTGAAATTGCTTTTTTGGCAGTGGGGAAAAACAACCAATAGAGATCTATTTTATCCCCATCAAACATGGGTCTGTTAAAATTTTACTAATATTATGAAAACTGTAGACCTTTTCTTCTCGGGAAGTGTCATGTTTTCCTAGTGAAATCCCTACCTACGCCATGAATCCTTATGAAATTACGCATTAGTATTCACTGTAAAGAGCAGTCAAGCATTTTATTAGTTTATTCTGTACTCTTTGAAAGTGATATTCTCTCTCTGGGTTGAACATAATATCAATATACCGACATCTATTGGGTACTTAGTTGGATGCTCTGTTTTTTCCGCTTATCACGCCGGGCCAGTGCAAATAACCACTCTGCACTTCAATAGAACTATCTTTCACTCTTCATCAAACGTTTTGTTACTTCCATCCATAGTGACATAGTTTAATGTTTCGGGTGGGGGTGGGGGTGGGGGAGTGTGGAGAGGGGTAGGGGGGGTTAAATTTCACGAAAGGCAAAAATCACTGGAATGGTCTTCATTAAAGGTACATTTGAACTGAGCATCAGTGGAGCGTGGATTCCCAGTAATTCCCAAATAAACCACTTCTACTAGTTTCTTATACGACTCAAATAAAGTCGACGTGCCAAGGGATAAACTGAATAAACCACTCCATCAGCCATAAAAGAGCTTTTGACTGCTCCTTTCTTTAAAATTTTTGGTCAGAAATTTAACCTACCTACTTGACCTACTTTTCTGCCCCACATATATACAGCATTGAAAGCTGGCAGAAAAAATCCGTTCAAATATCATTTTTTCGGGCAATATCAAACAATATATTTTGGTTATACTCTCAGTTATACTATTTGAAATTATATGCTGGCGTTTGGTTGGTTTTTGTGGCAAAAAAAAAAAAAAAATTGACTTCATATGCATCTTTAAGAAGCAGCTTTTATCACTAAGTAAAATTCATTACCCGGTGTTAGACAAAAAGCAATCACCAGGAGAACAAAGACAAACAAGTATGCTTTCCAGATATACGATATGAAAGGGGTTTATGTAATAAGTAATATACCACGCAGAGAGAGGAAATTATACAGTAGATACGAGTCGTTATAAGACATAATTAGAAGCACGATGATTGAACGCGATACATGTCAAGCAGTATGTCTGTTTCGTGGCACACACGTAGGAAGTCTTTGTGAACGTTGTCAAAAAATATCACTAAGAAGAGTTGTTGACCTATGAGAAGGAAAATCGAGGTACACGTTGCCATGGCGATGTTGACATAACTTACCGCGATGTCGACAAGTCCTATTTAATGACGAAACCGAAACCAAACCATTGAAGCACTGCTACAGAGCACAGTGAATCGAGGCAGAGTTGAAACACTACAGTTATTACAGTGAGTTCATTTTTGAAATTGTATCGTTTCTGCTTTTTTACACGTTGTAATCAGGAACTTGACACGGAATACAGTTCTTGGCCGATAGCATATTGTCATACGGTAGGCTTTAAAATATATTTGGCTTACGTGATGAGCAAATGACATAATCTTTGATTAAGAGATTGACAAACTGCCGTGGGGTAAGAAGAAATAATGAATCAATCCAATATCTCTGATTGGAACCCCACTTACTGGTCCAGCTTTATCCAGAATCCGCAAGACATGGCTGAGTGGGGGTTCTGGCTGCGTTTTATCGGTCTCCCCTTCGTGATCATCATGGGCCTCTGTGGCAACTGCACTGCGTTTCTTGTGATGTGCTTCTCACCGTTAAGGAAGCATTCCTACAGCTACTACCTGGCGGCACTCGCTGTATTTGACACTTGGTCTTTGGTAATTCGTTCCCTACACTGGATAAATCTCCTGCAGCAGCTTCGAGGGCGTCCGCCCCTGGTGGTGTTCGAGTCCACGCTATCTTGCAAGCTAAGCGAGTACCTGTTCACCGCCGTTCACATCTGCTGCTCTTGGCTGATAGTTCTCATCGCAATGGAGCGGCACTACGTCGTTTCCTCTCCACTGCAGGCCAGGAAAAACTGTACGCCGAAGGTATCCCGAGCAGCTGTTGGGTGTCTGGCCCTGGCAGCCCTGATGATCGAGATATACGCCGCCGTGTTAACTGACTACCGACCCGGCCTGGGGTGCGGGATGACAGACTCTTATATCGTGTGGCATTACGTGATCGCCACCAGTTTCGTCAGCATGCTGCCCCTGATCCTCATCTTGCTCTGCAACATCCACATCACTTACCTACTCCACAGGCTGGACTATATCACCAACATTTTCCGCAACGATCACAAAACAAAGCGAGTCACCTACATGCTGTTAATGGTGTCGGTGGCGTTCATAATCCTGGTGATGCCGAACGCGCTGCTGGGCTTAATCCTGACCATCCGCGTGGACTGGATACCGCATCTGGTCATGCTGGCGCCCCCCTTCAACTTGCTGTGGGACATCAATTTCAGTATTAACTTCTTCATCTATGTCATATCGGGCGTGGAGGTCAGACGGGAGCTCAGAGGGATGTGCTGTTCTCCCTGCCGAGGAAGCGAAGCGATGGACATGGTGTCCCCTAAACTGCCGGGAGGATCTTCACAGTCTGTCCACCTGGAGACGGTGTCTGGCACCCTCTCTGCGCAGTCACAAAGCTCTGCTCTGTCTGCAGGCGATTGTCCCTAAACAATCTTAAGAACGGTGCATGTGGGTTCATATATAGTTTAGTACAGATTTGACTGAGATAAGGTGCCAGTATCCTGCCAAAAGTAAACGGTTTTCTTTTTTTCTGTCTGAGGTAGAAAGAAGTCCACTCACGGTCTTACAGTAAAAGGAAGGTAAAGATCACAATAATTAACGCTTTTGTAAGTTGGAAACAAATCACATTCGATACAGCGATTTTTGTATTGTTAGGAGCAACTTCATAAGTTACTTGTATACAGCTGTATGTGCCTACCGCCTGATTTCCAGTTAAATGGTAAGTAACATAGAATTAAAAAACAAATGTTTCATTAAAAGGTATAGGAAATATGGCTTTTTATAATTTCGATACACTTTCATGGTTAGAGCTGTACAAAGTTAAAACAGTCCTTTAATGATTGTCTGAATATGACATTAAGATAAGCGATATTTTACTTAAACTGAATTAACTGGCGCTTTAGAAGGCACTAACATTTCGCATATTAACTGTAGAAGGTATGCTTTTAGGCGTTCTGCAGATTTTATAAACACTAATACCTATTATTTAGTTTTGGGTGCTATCATTGTATCTTGACCTGGAGATCAGATATTATATGCCCGGACGCTGTGCTTCTTGATAAGAATGACAAAATCTACCATGGCAAAATCTGGATGCTACATCTGTATTGTAAGGTTTGTCAAATTTACCTTTACAAAAAGGAAATGGTATTTCCATATCTACCAATGATTAAAATTTGCAGAAAGTTGCATGATAACAGAAATATCTATTCAAATTTGCTTAAAACCAACGATCAGCTGTTATCTACTTATTATTTAGGTGAGGCTTATTTCATTATGAAAAGAGTGTAAGTAAACGATCAAATAAGGAAACTCATTTAAGTTTGTTTGCATAGTACTCAAAGACGCGAAAGAAAAGCTATAAACATAAAAATCATAAACATTAAGTCCCGCTTTCATAAATCAAATTAAGGATGGTAATGTTTATTTAACGTCTGATAAAAAAATTCAACATCAGGCAACACTCGAAAATCACGAAAACAAGCTATTAAATATATTTGCCAAATGCGCAACATGCACCTGTCACGGAGAGAGTTCATTTAGAGATATCAGAGTATTAGCTATTTCGTTACTGTATCATTTACTCGATAGTGATAATCTGGAACAAGGCTTGTCAGTGATTAAGATTGATTACTAATGTACGTGAGAAACTTGCGTCATTTTTTAAACCATGTCCGAGAAAACGTTTAAAAATGACAGACCAGCCTCACGGAAATGATGGTAAATTTGTGAAACTCCTAGAACCCCCCCTGCGGTAATTAAATATAAAACTAGTATAATTAAGACATCCAGTTAACAAATAGTGTCTCATCATAGTATTCTCTACATGATATATGTATTAATGATCCATATGCACTATGTAGATTCTAGTGTAGTTTATATCAATATGTACTTAGTTTCTGCGGTATGGTCATAAAAACTTTAGCTTATAATCCTCTGGTATGAAATCATTATTAGCACTAGTGCTATTTTCTTCTGTATCCAAGGATCAAATCCTACAATAGTGCGAGCTTAGGACACATCTTTATCTGCCGTTGTCAAAATATCCTTTCCATACAGTATTATCTGTGTTATAAGACTCCGTAGAAATCTAACACGGTATGTCTTTCATTTTCTTTGTGAATAATATTCTGCTATGGCCAGTATTCAATTTTATGTATGTAATTCTAAGGGCATTCAAAAGTATTTTTCATTCACGTATATTTTTACCTTGCAATAGAGCATTTGGTTCTTTTTTTATTTCGTTATACGTTATTTATAGATTTATAAAAAATCCAGGGCAGTCACGGTGTAATATCGCAAATAGTTTATTCTTGGTTTGTTAAAAGATGACTACAATAATTCGACTGTGCGATATTTGTTTAAAGAGCTTATTGGTTTAGGAATTTGGTTTATTGATTTAGGAATAATTAGCCTGCAATGAATGTCTCACATACCTAAAAACGCTACTGTTACAAATGAGAGAGAAAATCACTGTCAATGTCAAGGCCATCACAATTACGTGCTTAGTTAAAAAAACTGAAAATATGGAAGGCTCAAGCGGTCTTTACATACTTTGTCAAACGCAACTTAGTCAGCTAATTTGCATAACAATCTTTTTCGATGTTCAACATCGGTTGTTATGTGAAACAAGCCCCTAGTTTTATAGCGGGTGTTATGTGATCTAAAAGGCACAAACCATGCACAGGGTATGTAACCATATAGATAGTTGTTTTTGGATATGTATCCAATCTCTTTTTCAACCATTCATTGTTTGATTTATTAATGCACACATCTACAAATCTTATTGTACCGCTGAATTTTTTTTTTTTTTTTTTTTTTTTGTCGATTGTGATGCGGATTCCTCGCGTGGTACTTAACTCTGCCGTTTCTTTATTACTTTTTTGTATCTCTTGCTCATCTTCATTTTCACGCCTCCAGTTTGGTTATTGCTTCTTTTCCACTATGGGTTTCTTGACACTTATCTATTATCTACTGTCATCTTACAAGTACGTGTCCGTTAATTTCCATTTAGCACGTTTATTGTTGGTATATACGCTCATATTGTAATAAGTATTCAAAGCAATATACGTGTAGGTTGTTTATCATTAGCGATAATTATCAATACGTATGTTTGTATTGTAATGATTGTTATTATTATAGGTACATTTTAAGGATGATAATATGATATTGTGACTTATTCATTGTCCATTCCAATCTTACAATATTATCAAGAAACGGAGAAACTAATATATTGTTAATTTTGTCGTTACATGTAATCTACAAGAACATATTGTTAATTGTCGTAACCCACTGACAATCTTGTTATTGCATCTATTTATTGTATATTACTTTTACTACTTATATACGCACTGCATTTCACTAAAGATCTGAATGGCTACAAAGTGTAAATATTTTTTGAAAATAAAATTGTTTGTCTGTCTCATTTTGGACTACTTTACCAGAAGCACTCAGCGAAGAGTATAAGCTGAATACTGTATGATTTCTAATTTTTTTTCACGGCATGGCAAGATGTCTATATACATAACAAGATGATTTCCCTTTCAATCCGTACATGTTATAAATCAGCGGCTTCAATGGTTGTTATTTCTCTAGAAGATAACTCTACAATACCTTCCTAGACGAATAAGTACATTCATTTAGCCATTTTCCTTCTGAACTTTTAAAAAAAAATTTTCTTAACACTTAACGATTTCGTACCACTCTAAAAACTTGATCAAATAATGGTCTTCTCCGTATCTTTTATAATATTTCTTATCTTCTGACTAAAGATGTAGGAAAATGATACATAATTTTTTATTCAAGTAGTTTTAAAATTGTTCTACGTGTGCTAAAAATCGCATCATGCACCATATAATAATTCCTAAAAGAGAGCAATTTCAAACGTTTTTTCTATGATTTGGTAATTCTGTCGTTTTGTTGGACTGAGAACCGGCAGAGCTAGCGGACAGAGAGATTTCAGGAAATACAGACTTATAATCATTTTATAAATAAAATTATTACTGTGATACAAACAATATCAGTATAATTATGGTTTCGTTCATACATTTGTAGAGCTTCTAAGTGTCATGGGGGATGCATAAAAATTACCTTTATTTGTACTTTTTATAGGAACTTCTTGGTTTTGAAAAGAATCTCCTATATTTATCAGTGACGTTGTGCACCCTCCTCAGTTTGTACAATGTACATGTAGTTGTACGCGTTATTTTACAATTCAAAGAGATATTTATGGAATTAAAACTTCTTCGAAATGTCAGATTCGACACTTACCCATTGACCCAAATAACAACCAAACTTCTTTTAGTTCAATATATGTGAGAACGTTATTTCAATCTCTTCTCGATGTTAAACCGAAATTAAGTCATTTTCATACCCGGCTTTTATCTCAGATTCTCTTTAAAAAATTAACTAGCAATTAGAACATAAGCTCAAATACTGACTGTGTTGATAGAAATAGGTAGGTTTCAGATTATTAAATTTTGGTGAACGGCCAGTCACAGAATCCGAAATGTGATCCACATTAAATATATTGATGTTCCTAAACGTCTACCGCTGAAATCTGCCCCTTGTGAACAGTGCTTCTGGTTAACTAAGCAAATGACAAAAGTTACAGAACCTTTCCACCATGCAACAATGCACATGATCGCTTTTTAATTAACATTTTATATAGTTAAGGGTCAAACGACCCAACAGACACACCGAAAATCTATAAAAGAAAATCTAACGCATTATAAGTCTGCGCAACCATTTCAAGTGGTATTAATCACGTATTAAATGATTCACGCTTCCATTTCTCCATTCAAGACGCCATATTCTCTGCATAATTTATAAAGTGTCCATTAACGTTTAAAAAGGAGTTGCATCGATTAAGTCGGGTAGGACAATGGCTAATCGCTTCGTTGATTCTAATGTGTAACACCGCTTCGATCCGTGACGAAATGCGGGCCAGATTCTAAGTTCTTGTTGACAGATATAGAAGTAACTGGACTAGGAACAGGTGACAAAAAGGGGCCTCATAATTTGGACGGAGGCAGACATCTTGATACCTCGTCAACAATATATTTCATCCTGATTATTTTATTGGATCATAATTCCTGAAGGTAGGTGAGATATGAAGCAGCCTCGTATTAATAACACATGGGAGGTAAGCGGAGGCATTCTTGTCAAAACAAATAAGAATTAACCACTTAGTTACAATCATGAGAGTCATTCACTTCTAGTTTTCAACTTCTCAAACAATAGGCTAGTAAGAGTTTATTTTTTAACAGGGTTTTACAGATATAGATAGATATTTCAGTTATTCTGAATTGTAACAAGAAATGCAAGTTTTAAAGAAAAAAACAGTATTTTTCTGAATAGCAATATTAGCAAGTTAAGATGGAATTATAGAAATAAACATTCACACTAGTATTTCATGTATATGTACAGTATCACACGGATAGAAGATTAAAAGTAACATCTCGTCAAATTTTTTAAGATCCCAGTTACTTGTAATATTACTACAGTTCATTATAAACGCCAAATCATTCAATCTCCGTCACCCGTTATATTCATGGTATTATTTTCTACATGTATATTTATAAACTTTCAAAGTCCGAGTTACAATTAGTGCCTTGAAGTTTTAGGGACTCTGTATGGGATCTTCTCTATATTTTATGGATTTAAGGAAGACATATATTTAAAGGAATGATTTTCGTGCTAGAAAATGCCCCAAAGTCATATTTTCTATGCATCTTATATCCTGCAGAGCTTATCTTTCCTAGTTCAGACCATTAAAATTATAAAACTCCTTAAATTAAAGGCCCTGGTGTCAAAAGTTTTTTTTATTTTAATTTTTTTACAGATGGATACGGCGGTCTAAGTGACTGGCCAGTTATTTAGGAGTAAATCATATATTTTGAAATGGTATAAAACTTTGACCTAAGCGCAGGAACGGGAAAGACAATCATTTGGAAGTATGGAACATTTTTTCTAGAAAAACTCGACTTGGCGGTAAAATCCAGGGTAAGATACCGTTTAAATTGACTTCATTTGTTGCCTATGTTTAGCTATAATGTACATGCACAAAGGAAGAAAAAAAAAGATAACCAATTTTCAAAACGTAATTTCATCCACTACGTTTTAGCAATATACTGAAATAGGCAGTGATATGTTAAATTAGATTTCCCTCCAAGCGGTATATTCTAGTGAGTTCGATTAAGACAGCCGAACTGCGACATTTAGAATCTTAATGACTACAAAATGCCATCCATTCCAAACCAGACATCCACCTTTTAATACAATATCACAACCTGACTAGTGTCAAAGTAAGTCTCCTACATTTGTCTATTAACGAAAATAAGGTTATTTTCGCATCATACATCTTCTTCACTATTGGAGAACCTAACGTTATGGCATTTTCCCAATTATCTAAATATTTGCGCTGATGACAAATCAATTTAACGATTACGAACCTATTAGGTTAAAGCCGACAGGTTGCCAGCGACATTTAGCAGACGTTACGTAGCCTAATCGGTGCGCTTGACGCTAATTTTTTTTTGCTAAGTATCATTTTTCTCTCTAGACAAAATTTTATTCCGTACAGAAAGTCAGCCACGTCACCTCATCGCCCTCTTACCCGTGCCACGTTAGGGGAGAAAGTCAATTGCCGCAGTGTAAACGGTTATACAATCAATAAACTGCCGAAGAAGGTTAGATCGAATGCCAGTCAATATCTAAAGAAGCCAGACAAAAGTCACGGCCCTTGAGTATTTATCTACAGGATGAAAAATTCCTTGACCTTCCTCTGAGATATTTAGAAATTACTAAAACAACAAACATGGCCTCGCGTTTACCAACAAAAAGCCCTGTTAGACGCTAAATACTCTCCGTCCATTGTGTGGAACAGAAGGCTATGTTTTCTCTCCACTGTTGACATAATATGTGTTCATTTGCTCGACTTGTTTCATCAAACTCTATGGCCCAGAAGTTACACAGCACTTAGCAGCGGTGTGTTGCGTCTTTCTCATGTTGCCATACACCTCCAACACTCCGTCATGGAGAGGGGGGACCCGTAACCCGAGCCACCTTCACCTCCATATCTCCCCGTAGAGACGAGATCAGATAGTTCTGAATGGCATGGAATGGACATCTTTGTAATTTCAACTTGGACTTTTAGACAGATAGATATTTGATAGTTGGATGTTCGGTATTTAAGCGATAGCCATGGAGGAACCGCCATCAAGTCAGAAAATATTTCAACTGACAAGATCGGAGACGACGTAAGTGTGTGACGTTTGAATTCTTAGTCTATTTCAACGCCATAGATACAATAAATAAGCAACTTTTTGGCCGTTGGGACTATTGTGCAGGTTACTTGATTTAGTTATTTCAGTTCAATTGTAATATTAATTAAATTTAAGGATGGGGTGCAGGCAAGTGTTTTATTGGTCTTTGGATTTCATATCAACTTTTAAAATTACGGTTAAAAAATAAAATCTATTATGAACTGAACGTTTATTCTTACAGAAAATATCGGTTGCTCGTATCCTTCTCTGCGTGAGTGACTCTATTCTCTATAATCTCATCAAAGTAAAACTAAAATACAAATTTAGCCCAAAAGCCATGCGACATAGAAATAAAAAAAGTCTCAGCAGAAAAAATGATGAAGCTATCCCCCCTGTCTCCCTAAGGTGGGTGTAAGTGATGGTGTACCTCTATACAGGTGACATGAGAGAGAACTGACAGGGTGTTGGCATATTGAATAGCACTGTTATTCATAAGTGCAAAACGCTTACAAAAGCAATAATTCCAGATCACAGTAACGAAGCCATTATCCTCCCTTATGTATTATTTCTACCAGTGTGGCTTGAGAAATCGTTTGACCACAAGTATATTATATGGTGTTGATCACGACGGACAAACCACAAGGGATAAGAGTGTATATCCTTTTAACTTCTAGATAGAATCTTATCTGAAGGAAAAGGTTATCGTATCGGACATTGACGAGACGTCTGTGGGGGCCATTATCTCTCATATATCACAACTTCTCAGGTTGGGCATTCGATCACGTTCAAGACAGACGCAGCTTTCCAAAGTTATCTGAGGATAAACAGCATAAATAATGGCGAAACCAGCTGTTTTCTTTTTCTTTTACTGCAAATGTCACCAACAGTCTGCATGTCTTGCTAACACAGTGGTTAATTTTCCATGTTAAAAAATCATAAAAATACTCGTAATCTTAAATCTCGCAGACCTTTATTGATTGAAGGCATCGAGTGTGATATTTGAAAGTACTTCAGTTTGGAGTGAAGCACTGAAATTTCATAACTGCTCGTGGAAAGGTAAATTGTGCGTTTCAATGTGAGAACAAATGGGCCTCTAGACAAACTATTGAGGGCTGTTAACATAGCATCTCTGAGCTCTATTACTGACATTAAATGTGAAAGGTGACTTTTCTTCAGATGAACACGAAAGAGCGTTTAGTTGTGTAAATATTTTAACATTCTCTAATAGACACGTTCGATATTGCAGCAATGCGACACATTAAAGGTTATTTGTCCACTCAACGCACGATTAAAATGTTTGGTGGTGACACATAACAAAAACGAGTGTTCAAATATGAGGTGTTCAATGAGATAAATCCACATTATGCTGTCATCCAAAGGGATCAGTTGTCACAGTCACAGTCCGAGAAAGACAGGGAGAAAGTCGGTCTATAAGGACAGTGAAATCAGGCCCTGTGACACAGAACGATAAAAGTGTTTGGACTTAGCTTACTTTAAATTCGGATAGTCGACTACGTTCAATCTAAAATAGTTTTATATTCGTTATCATCACTAAAAGGGCTTTTGTCATAAGTGAGTGTAAAGACCAATGACAAGACTAGCAAAGACCAAAGCAAACATATTTTAGACTACTTCTTGGTAAAGTGCTATGTAGTCGGCTAAACAGCTTTTTCAGACAAGTCGTTTTGTGAAGCAGACCCAGGAAACAATGGACAGCCGCTGAGACGAAATCTCCATGTATGTATAACCACCAAGAATGTGTTACCATTCTTGAGGCTTTCTTGATACTTCCAATGCCACTCTTCTAGTGCCATTGATATACCTTCTACCATTGTGGCAGATATTATAGGCACATTTTCCAAAAGCCAGAGAACCAAATGACCGTCTATTTATCTATAGACATATCTGTGGACATCTTGTGAAAACTCAACCTGTCACCCTGGTAGAGGGTACAATTGGTACTTGTTCCGCTATTGACAGGCATGAACGAAGAATGACTTCTGTGCCGCGATAATCATGTCAAGGTCGCCGTAAGTTCCAAGTAACTCCCAAGTGCGGAAATGTCAATTTATCTTTGAAGGATAATCAACCGTCTTATCCATCAGACAAATTGATGCCCAAGAGATATCTCCTAATGCCGGAAGAGCATATCGTCCATTTTGATGTCCTGTCTTTATAAAATGACTCATATGAAGGACTGTCAATGTCCACGATAGAGTTAGGAAGCTGTATCATTCTTTATTATGACCATTTTAAAGCTGAGATGAACTACATTGATGTAGTAGCTTGTTTGCGCGTGCTAGTGGTTGTGCGCGCGCGAGTGTGTGTGTGTGTAAGAGAGGGATAGATAGATTTATTCAAATTTTACAGAAGGGTGAATGGTGCGAAAATGGACTACATTTGGTAGTTGTCGGAAGAGGGGTGTTGAAAAAGGGTGCAATTAGTAGAGAACACAAACAAAACTCGCACAGAGAACTTTGGTCCACTCTCACTGATATATTATAAAAGAAAAGATTGCAATATTAAAGTTCATTCACACTGATTTACTAGTATGAATCTGATTTTAGTTATCAATTATTTTCAAAGCCCTAACATTGAATAAGAAGCGGGAGAAAATCGTAGAAACGGTAAAATGCTTGGTGTAACAGAGGCTTGAACTTTTAATTCTTACAGAAAATGTTGCTTGCTAGCATCCTTCTCTGCGAGAGTGACTCTGTCCTTTTAAATCTTGTTTTTAAATCTAAAATTTTACACTCTTATGCATTTTCAGAAAAAATAATATATGCTTATGTTTTCTATCGTGTTAAAGGGCCAGTGTTCCAGAGGACAAGAACAGATTGGTGCGCCTGGCCAAGGAGATGCGTGTAGAGAACCGCTCTGCCATGGACAAGGGGCACAGAGCCAGCGCCGAGTATAAGAAACGCCGGGCAAGAGTAGAGTCGGCGTCCCGGGGTTCCATCTGCAGCAGACACGGGTCCGCCGTCACGTGTCGTCACCGGCCGGACTCCGTGAAACAACCCCCGAAGTCGATTCTGAAATCTAAGACATCCACGGGGGGAACTGTGGTGACCCGGTCACAAAGCACATCTGCCGAGACGGGTAAAGAAAACAGTGCTGGGAAAGAGAAAAGTAACTGTATTCACGTGGAGGATATTGAGGACGAAGACGATGAGGGAGGCGAGGAGGATTGTGATACCGATTTGGAGAATGAAGGTATATGTCCATCTTAACATGATTATGTCACGCTTTGTCTTGTTTATACAGAGCAGCTGTCTTAGTTTAAACTTCAGTTCTTGACTGCACTTGTTTGGGTCCAGTCAAATTACTTTTTATCGATTTTTACATAGTAATTACAACTATCCTGTATTCTATATACTACGCTCATTAAATAATCACAGCATTTTCGTGTACAACCGTTATAGGAGTTTAAATTAATTCGAGTACAAATTGAGAGTTTCAGAATGTTATTTATTTATTTAGTATTGGTGTGTCGTAGACACCAAGTCTTCGTTGCTCTCTGTGCGTGGCCGCAAACTGAGGGTAAATCAATAAACGTCAGTGTGATTGTCTCGTTTAATGGCACTTACAGGGACGGGTAAACACCCCATGAAATAGTCATGCAAGCAATTGTATTGGTCGCGAATAATGTACACTACTTTTTGGATATGTTAAACATGATGGAACATTTATTTTTTCTTGCTATTGAGTTTCAAGGACGCGTTGTGCGTGTTTTGTTGATTTAACGTCCAGTCCCGCTCGTAAAGATACAATTTCGACAACAGAAGAAAATCTTACTCATAAAAGGCTGTCTAGTAAATATTGATAGTGTGAAATTCAATTAAAATCAGTTCGCCATTATATTTACAACTTTGATAAATGGTAAGTCCTTTATTAATATTTTGCAGTTGCCAAATCTCAAATTTCCAAAGCAGATAACAGCGTCGAGTATTTGTACGATGCTGCTTGCCAAAGGTTCGCCTTAATCCCCCTGTCGGCGTTCACACGGCAGCTAGAAGACGCCGATATTCAGCTTAATAACCAAGGGCTTAGTTCTAAAGACATGATGGCCATATCTATAGCTTTACTGGTGAGGGCCAATTTACCAAAGTAACCATCAGTCGTCATGTAAAGAAAAGTTCTCTCTCTATCTGTCTCTCTCTCTCTCTCTCTCTCTCTCACACACACACACACACACACATTCTTCTCAACGGTTTAGGGATGATTTGATTTTTCAATATCTATTCCACCGTAACAAGACATAGCACATCTCACGAATATATGCATTGACAATTCCTTTCCATATTTGAGTATCATATAAACTAAAGGTATGATGAGGCACATATTGTTGATGTAATTATAAAATGCTTTATATCAGCGGAATACCCTGTGTACGACGCTCTCCTTGGCTGGTAACGACATAGGGGAAGACGGGTGCCGCTATATATGTGAAATGCTGCAGGATAACGTCAGCATAGTCCGATTAGTAAGTTTTTTTTACTCAGTAAAATATTAGTAGTAGTAGTACATGTAGAAGTAGTAGTAGCACATGTAGTAGTAGCAGTAGTGGCAGTGGTAGTATTTGATTTGCATAATTATTGATGCAAATAATAGGATAATGCTATTGTGAAAATTATCACAAAAATATATATACCTGTATGCATTTTGGTGGCTGAATAAATTCACACATTTAGACAACTTCTTTTTTTTTTCAAATTTTGACTAAAAACAATAAAAGTAATGAGAATCATTTCCTGGGCTCCATCACGTGTTCAAAAACTGTATAAATTACTGCCGATTCTATGGACTCTCTTCTTTTTACAGAATGTAGCGGATAACAACTTGAAAACAGCGGGTGCCAAACTTCTGTCTTATATGTTAAAAATGAACGCCGGATTGCAAGCTCTGGACGCCTCCGGTAAGTGTCGCTGAGGGCCATGACGACATTTATTTAATTTCACTGTTAGTGTAGCTTTATGACTGCCATCAGCTCCGTCTTCTCAAGATCTTCAAACGTAGCCCAATGTTGACACTCTGGGGTGGTTGATATTTTTTCGCATTATCTAACCCAAAAACCAATTTCTTGCATCTAAAGCCCCTGTTACACCGGACTTGTCATAGCTGGGAGAACAAATTTTTTCCCATAACTACCTTATTCAAAATCGGGCTTTGACAATATTTGATAGTCAAATTCAAACATCAATGTCAATGAACTTTAAATATTGAAGCGTTTTCCCATGTTACTTATTTGTGAGAGTGGGCCAAAATTCATTTTCTAAGCGGTCCTTAGCCCGCTGTATATTTGCATATGGCCGGGATCGATTTTTGGGGGTCTAGCCGGACACTGTCTCAGGACACCACGTTGGTTATCGAGCAGGCCATAGTGTTCCTGAACTCATCGCCTTAAGGCGCAACACAGGGGAAGAAAAGTCCGCTAAGAATTTTACTAATGGGAAATTCGATCAAATATGGTGTCAGGAGTTTGCCCGGGGGGAGGACGTATATATACTCAAAGTATCGGTAAATCGACGCTATATTTACCCACACGGCGAGTGTTTACTCGGCAGTCAATGGTACACGTTATCTGTCAACAAAAATCACTTATGAAGGAGAAATGTTTTAAACTAAATTAACCAGAGTCGGTTTACAAAATGTGATCAATTGAGTTTGGATCTTACAGTTCGTTCTTTTGGAAAATAATTTGAAAATCTCCTATTAATTCAATGAAATATTCGCCCGCTTTTTTTTCTTTTATTATTTTTTTTAATTGCTTTACTTTTTAGAATTTATCACAAATCTTCTAGCTGATGTAAACTAGTTAAATTTAGGCCTGATGATATAGGATATAGAAGTAACACTGTGCGTAGATACCCCTAGAGCCTCAAAAACGATGAAGAAAAAACTAATTAGCATCTTTTAAAAGTCAAAAAACAAATTCGTCTAATCTTTTTTTATGAATGATGCAATGTGAGGCACGAGACAATTTAGGTCAAGTAAGAAAACGGCGTTGTTGGTCTCAGACTATTGCTTCTCGCCCTTCCGTGTTGACACTGTAACTCTACGGCAAAGGTTCGTACGCCATTTTGTACAAAAAAAATAGACTAAGTGGTGGATTCGCACATCGGGAGACAATGTTCGATAGTTTGGTCTCACTTCCATTTTTGTCCAAGCTTACATTTAAGGACCCAAATCTTCTATCCTAGATGAAAGAGAGCCTCAGTGTTACACGAAATGTTTGAAATGGTTGATTATCTAAACTTTAAGTGGTTGTATGGTGTTATTTTTCTAAAGGCGTCGCGTATAGCGGGTAACGTAAGGGAAGAAAGGCGCTAAAGATATACACGAAGATGATTAAGAAGATCAAGAAGTTATAACTTTATAACTTCTTGAGAAGATGTTTCTTCTTGGTAGAAACTGGTACAAAGTAAAAAAATCATTTTGTGCAATTTTTTGTGAAGTCTAGGGTATAAATGTCAATACAGCAACTGCTTTGCTTCCTGCAAAGTTGCGTGCTCACATAAAGCAAGAATTAGGCAAATAAAGTAACTTTTTTTGTCTCTTAACAGGCAATGGCTTCATTGAACACGATGCCAAATACTTCGCAAGTGCTCTGCAGGTAAGATAATTAGTCTTTCACCTACTATGTACCTTTATAGTTAGCCATCTTTACAGTGTACCCATGCTTATCGTCTTGTCATCATTCTCGTTACCAAAGTGAACGGACTAATGTGATTTTACGCATTTCTAGTGTACGGCTATGGCTGTGCATTCGTTTATTCAATGTATATACGTACACGTAGCAAGTGCACATGTAGTTGCTTTATTGCATTGGGCGCATATGGGAAGAAAGGTTTTATGTACATATGTATGCTGACATTACAGACATCGGTTTTTGAGTAGTTGGATTGGCACCGTGTGTATGTGATAGGTATCAGACGTACCTTTGTCACGGTGGTTAAACATTGGTTCAGAAGTGGGTACAGATTAAAGGCAAATAATCGGGAGAAAATGTATGAATATCAGAGTGAAATCCGATGAAAAAATGATCTGATTTGTTCGTATTAGGATAATGCAGGTAAGCTCATTATAAACCACATCAGTTAGATAAAGGAATATGTTATTTACAGAAAAGAACTATATCATCGTTTGAATAATGACAATAATACATTGTTTTCTTTTTGCTTCAACAGGACGTAAGTATTAAAATTCAAAAGAGTGGTATAGTTTTTAGGTTTGCATTATATATTATGTTACAAATATTTTATGGTTTCATAATCATTTAAGTTTATAATGAATTATAACTATTTTAGACGAATCATTTTGACTTCAGCTCACACACAAACATAGCTTCCTTCACTACATTTTACTTAGAGCAAATAAAAAAGAACATATTTTGCAAGTAGTAGCTTTCTAATGAATCATATTATTCATTAGCGATTTTTAATCAATTACTTTTTTAATATAGGATATTCCTTCCTTTTAAGTTTCAAAACAAAACAAAAAAAAAAACATTTAATAGTTTTTTTAAAAAAACCTGCATTGACTATTGCCTGGGATAGTCTTTTTCTTTCATACATGTACAGATTCTACAGTATTTATCGTAAATCATATGGTCAAATTGTATTGCTATATCTCATTCAAATACCAATAACTACGTTCTCCATTTTTTACATTTCTTAAATTCAGGCACTAATTTTGTGATCTTGGGTTTTTTTTTTAGTTTGTTAAGCTTATCATTTATAATTAACGACGTTTAATAATTAACGATGGGGGTATACGCTGTTAGATACATGTATAATTGTTTTTAAGCATTTTAAGTTTTGTTATTGCAACAGGTGACATTTCGACTGAAGGAACTGGATCTAAGTCATAACAATTTCTCAGAAGAAGGTGGCGTCTTGTTAGGCGCTGCTCTAGGTGAGTGTGAGAACCACTCTCCGCATATCTGCCTCAGTTCCGATACACAATGTTCAGTTTGTTGCGTATCGGCATCTACGACACGCGAAAGGAATTGGGACAGGACAGTTAATTAAAAAAATGCTCTAATATTTCTGCAATATGATCACAGATTTACATGTACATTAATCTCACTTCTGTAGCTTAATCTGAAATCGTGCCTTGTGTTGAAATCGAAGTACTGGAGTTATGTGAAAGGGCGGATGCTCGGGGCATCTGCTTCCAGACACATTGCCTTGTATCCTTTATTTACCCACCCCACATCCTATAAAAAAGAATCCCACGTTCAAGTAAGAATACACGATCACAACTTTTGACAGTATTGTTTTCTCCTTCTTCTCCCACAGAAACCAATGATACGATAGAAAAGCTCAACCTCAGTTGGAACAGTCTTCGAAGGAAAGGTGCCATCGCAATAGGCAAAGGACTGCGTGTAAGTAACAGCTTGGTTTGGACAAATTTGGATAATATTTGGCATGTTTCATGATTTCTGGTCTACAAGTGACTATAGAGGTAGGTTTACAGGGCATGATTTGGCAAGCACATGTGGATTCCCCTTTTCACAGTATCCCATAGTCATGGTTCGATTATGTCACGAAGGAGACGGATGTTTTTTTTTAATAGCACACAACTCTCGCTTCATGAATTTGTTGCATTCCTGAGCAAGCTAGCATCCATTAAATTTAACCTAACTGGACAAGCTTTCAAAGTATTGAGACCAAGATATCTATTAAAAATATAAAGGCCTTATCAACAATGCAATGAATGTAATACTCTGTGTATGTACATTGTACTTCATGAAGAAAAACACGATGCAACTTAGAATTTTTTCTTACGTTTGGTTTTAGAATACATTAAATGAATACTTGAATGGCTATATTTTTCAAAAATTCCCACACATCATCTCGTTGTCTTTGCAGTCCAATTTAGGAGTGAAACAACTCGATCTCTCTTGGAATGGCTTTGCCACAGAAGGTGCTAAGGAAATAGCGGAGGCGCTCCAGAAAAATTCCACATTAGTCGATCTGGACCTGTCGAGTAACAGAATAGACGCGGAAGGGGCTGCATACTTGGCAAAGGGGTTACAGGCCAACTATACCTTAGATATACTTAAGGTTAGCAAAGAAAGTTGAACATACCTGTACAGTGTACTTCACCAATGTTGAATATATGGGTCCTGAATTTTAAACTATAATTTGAATGTCTTTTTACGTTTACTAGTAGAATATTTTTAGTTAAATTTTCATTTATTTGTGTTATTTTCAGGGCTTTAAGTTTTACAGTTCAGTCTGACCGTGTTATTTTAAAATAACTGTCTCATGTTTATAGCCGTACCGTAATAAATACTGAAAGGATTCTTAGCGACGACCGAATGATGAATTATATTTCCTTGAACTACCTTTTAGGAATACATGTTGGCTTATTGTTTGCACATAAAATTTATGTCGTGCTACTTTTATTTTAAAATGTCTTTTTTTCCTACAGCTGAGTAAGAACCCTCTTACATCATTTGGTGCACAACTCATTCTGCAGACTCTGAAGAAGTCAGAAACATGCCAGTTGAAGACACTGGAATTGTTTGTAAGTGTGATATGTCCCTGGCCATACAGGCCATTTTAAATCTAAAAATAATATGCTTAAGGGGATTTCTAATAAAATAATGGGATAAGTCGTTTGAAAATTAAGAAATAAGATTTCCATTCTGTTTTAATCCGATCTGTCAAATCCACTTAAAAGGTATCTGTTTATATCGCAGGTGCGTGGCTGCCTGGCGCGAGTGGAGTTTTTTTAGGTTTCTTTCACGTTTGTTCTGCTAAAGCAGTAATAGTATAGTGTGTTTTATGCTCTGATTCTTTTTCCTTGAAATGTCATTTAAGCTGGGGATATTTCCAAGGAATCCTTCCATTTACGCGAAATCCTTTGTATATCATCTGTTTAAAAACTGGGTATTTAATCGCAGCAAAGTAGGCTTGACGATATTTCCGCGAAGGAGAAATTGTGTGATGATGAAAAAGTATTCAGTTGCCATCGGACATAAACTTCAAGTATTCTTACATCCCGATAAATTATACATTAAGTCCTCTGCAATATTGTTAAATCTGCCTTGATTATGTTCACTGGAAAAGAGACATTAGATTCTGCATGACGTTTTCTGTTCAGATCTGTTCTACCGTCTTTAAACGACATTCATCACCGCGCTATTGTGGCGCGATTTCATCCTGTATTCTCCCTGACGCCAGCGTTCCAGGTGTTTCCGGAATAATCACAGAATTTGTCATTTGCGTCGTTAATATCCTCTCACATGAAAAATCGAGAAATTGTCCGCACAGTTTCAGGAAAATGAGCATATCCAGATTTCCTCAATATAGCCTTTCATGATTAATAGAAATGCTGTGAAATGCAGACACGTTACAATTATAAACAGGCTACCTGCCACTGTCAGGAAAGATATCCTGCGTTTTTTGTTAATTCCTTTTCATCATACAAGGTAATGTTTTCTCGGAAGGGAAGAGATATAAATGAAGAGCAATGGAATGAATAGAAATGAAACAAAATGAAGTAAAATGGAAAAGTATTATAGGAAGAACCAGGGTAACACAAAATGTGTGTCGTTAAAACCGACTTATAGAAAAGGGTCATTTGGTCCACACCTTTTTAATAGAATGTCAAGGTTACTTCAGCGACACATGTACCGGTTTGAAAAATATGTTTACAAAATAACACCTTTAAAAAAAGATATGATTTTGTAGACTATTTTAAACGCTATTTGGCACTTTCTCGCTGTGAAAATTCTGCTGGGGTAATCATTAGGCACAATAACTATTTTGACATTTCACTAAATTTTAGGACCTTCATCTTGAGAAAGATGCCATAGAATTAGGTCACGAGGTCTGTGAACTAAGGCCAGAGTTTGACCTGGTCTACGGCGTCTCGCTGGGGAGTAAACCCAACATGTACGGAGGCTTTAAGAGGAGGACGGTGAAGGAGAAAGAGGTGGAACGCCCTAAAGAGCCCCTGCAGATATTGCTGGATTTTGTACAAGAAAAGGGTATTAATTTGATGGAGCTGTTCTCCCAGTTTGACGAGGATAATAGCTGGAGTGTCAGTAGGGATGAGTTTAAACAAGGAATGAAGGTAAATAACAGCAATAAATGAATAACTAAATAAATAATGATAATAATAGATTAAAATTAGGTATAGATTAATAAATAGATAAATGTATAAAAATATTATTCCATAGATTAAAATCTCTAGGAAAGAGAGAGAGAGAGAGAGAGAGAGAGAGAGAGAGAGAGCAGAAAAGGCAATTACACAGTGTTTAATAGCTTTATATAATATTATATTGTAAGGTGTAGAAATACATATATATATGCTGGGTGGAAAGCTGCATATTATCTTTACCCAATATTACATATGTCATTAATACGGAGAATTTGTTGCGATTCCAGAACGCCAAGATCCCGCTTACAAACGCCCAAATGGAAGAACTGCTGGATTCTCTCGACAAAGATGGCGACGGGGAAGTTGATTTTGGGTGAGATCTTAATTCTTATTTGTAGAAAACGTGCCAGAAATGTTAATAGATAAAAATGAAACATGCATTAACCCCATAAGGTCTGAAATATTTTTTAAAATATTTCAGACCTTATGGGGTTAATGCATGTTTCATTTTTTTTAAATAATTGTTAATGAGTACGCGGAGGTCTCTTGCACAGCATTTTCTATCGTAAAAGTTACCATTTTTGCATGAAACTTTTCTCTTCGGTCAAGCAAAATAATTATGGGACGCAGACTAAAACATATTATACTGCTAAGTTATTATTGTGTGCAAACATTCCTGTTTATCACTATCTAATACGTATCTCTCTACTGCATTTCATCTGCTCTTCATGATGTACGTGCCTAAGAAAAGTCACACACCAACAGTCTGAATACTCGTGTACAAATGATGAATCAAGATTAATCTAAAGACCCTCTCATGTTTTTCTTTCAGAGAACTAATGTTTGGCAGTAAAGAATTCGAGGATAAGCAGCGAGAGCGAGAGGAGGAACTGCGGAGGGCCGCTCTGGCAGAGAGCCTCTGTGACACGGCTGTTCTCGTCGCGGAGAGGGCTGACAGTGACGGTGAACTTGGAAACTAGTGATATCCAATGGTTTATTTATGAAAAACACGGTCTTATGCAGTGAATGATTGCAACCAAGCTGCAAAGAAAGCAATTCAGGGGCATAATTTGATCAAACAATTTACGCCATACATTTACAGTAGGAAATAGGCTACGCCCCAAGTCTAACAGAAACTGTTTTCTGTCATCAGCAAGTTGTGGAGAAGGAATTCTGAGTAGAAAAACTCCAGACTGTGTCTATGGTGTCGTAAAAGAGACACCACATTATCTTGAAGTGCCATTAGCTAACCAAAGGGACGGTTGTATGTAAATGCGTTAGAGACGACGACCATATCGACGAAGTTACGAAGCACAATCAGTTCACACCTACCGCAATTTGACTATGCATCGGAATGAGGTGTGCGATGAGAAATATGTCCGGTTTGGTCTAGTTTGACAATTACAGCTAAAGTTACATCAGAACTTTTATAAGTGTATTTGGCGTTGGATTCAGTGATGTCTGTGTGGCAGCAACTGGCGAGTTTTAACTGTGATAAACTGAAATGTGGTGTAAAACATGTCTTATATATATGATACTGTGATAAATATGGCTGAATCCGCGCGTCAATATAGCGTAACATTCCATGAACCTTTTATGTATATGACGTCATCGAGGCATATTGATTAAAATATGTTCTACTACAATTATAATTTATATGATAAATATTAGTCTCTCTCTTTCTCTGTCCTAAAATAATTAATATTAGACAAAAAATGAAATAATAGAAAAAAATAAACGAATAAATAAATGAATTATTAAATGAAAACACGCCATTAATCTGCACAATTAACTTTTAAATGCGCTCCGAATGTAATTAATCAGAATTTTGGTTTTATAGGGCTGGTACAGGTTTGTACAGGTATGTCATAGTAGAAAGGTATTCTTGTTAACTGTCAATTTCTTCCTCTACCTCATGCGTGGAAGCACTAAGGGTAATTCTCTCGTGTATCTTCCACGCCAATCCAGTCCATAGTATGACGTCCCTGTTTATTGATGGATCTTACCAATTATCTCGAGGGTCGTAGCAGTAAAACGTGCGTCAAAACTTTGAGTTTGGTGTTGTAAAATAACACTTAAAGGCGTCATAAATAGGTGCAGTACCCACCTTCCCAGATAATACATGGAGATTACCCAGCAGTTGCATGGTAGGGGGTAATAGGAAGGGCACGAGTATGTACATGTCTGTCATAATTTTATCAAGAAATTTCATCTCAGTAATGTTTAATTCTGGTGCACATTCACATTAATACGTCTTATGGCACCGTTATGTAGCACAATGAGAGCATTTTATATATGGCGACTTTGATCTACGAGAGGAGCATGACGTTTCGCGCGCTTGAATAGACCATAAAGAATATTTATCGCTGGTGTCGCGATTTTGTGTTTGCTTTTAATGGCAGAATGTGAAAATATACCTGCGCTTCATTTTGAATCTGACAAGAAATCTGTATAGGAAGGCGTAGAGAATGACGTACAAAATCACTTGCAGTGGGACTGGACCTCTCACATCTTTTTACTGTGCGTCTTTTCTATGGAATTTTCCCGGGTATGCTGCAAATTAAAATATTGTCACTGAGGACTACAACGACGAGCTTTTTTAAAATTCGTGTCACATTGTAACATATTGTTTTCATATTCTATCAGAACTATTACAGGCCTACCCAACTACCAGACTCGGCACCGAATGATCCTGAATTCACCGGTAGATCGGACCACACTACCCGTTTTCAAGGTGTGTATCAGTACGCATTTCACAGTATCAGACGCGACACCGCTTTTGCCTAGTACGCGATGTGATAGTGACGATTCTCAGCGGGGTTGAAAAGTATTGCATCACCACTCAAAATTTGTTCGGGGTATGATATTGTGTAATGCGTACTGACTCACACCTTGAAAACGGGTAGTGTGGTCTGATCTACCGGTGAATTCAGGATCATTCGGTGCCGAGTCTGGTAGTTGGGTAGGCCTGTATCACAAACGGCTCGTTGTATCGGCTGATTGAATAAAAAGATGCACACTATCGTGCTTCAAGAGGAGGATGCTTAATTTTCCCTTAACTATGAGAAATTGTGTTTCTTCATTTTCATCCTTTTTCGGTAAAAATCAGGTTCAATCCACCATCCTAGTTCTGGAAAAAATAGGGCCCGGTCTACCCTCAATATCGCCTAAGATATATACTACTTCTACACGTACCACTACTACTTCTAACACCACCACCACCACCACCACCACCACTACTACTACTACTACTACTAATACAAAGATAAAATGGTAATTTTAAAGTTTTTTTAATGAGGCACACACTCCTTATCTCCAGAGTCTTGCACATGCACGCCATTAGCTGAGTTTGAGCCTTTTATTACGTCTGTACTAGTATATATATATGACCGATCGACCCCTTGGGACCATAGACGCGCATTAAAACGTCGTAGATTGAGGGTAATTTGTGGATGTTCATATAATGCCGTATCATAAAGGTGAGGGGTTCATTGTAGTTATAAAATAAACATGAAGTATCGACCATGGTTACCACTCAGAATTCAGGTGTTATTAATTTGTTGGACGCGGTAAGGCTGTGGTTTCAAACTTCAACACCTGACAGCGAGGAAGATAGAGTTACGTTTTCTCTTCTCAGGTAAGATACTGTCATTGTTTATCAAAATATGTATTAATTTTAATAAATGATAATTAATAATTAAAAGAAACAAGATACATGTTAATAGTCTGAAACGATTTAAATTGTGATGTCGAATACTCTTTGAATACAATTTGATAAGAATGTCATTATTCAAAATTATATAACAATCAAATATTTTTATTCTACTATTTTGTGCAATGTCCAAATTTCCCTCAAGTCCATCCACGTTCGTTTGTTTGATGTAATGTTGAAATATATATCGGCCAACCTACGCCGGGGCCCTTGACACAAAAACCATCGTAAATCTTAAGAGCAGAATAAGCTTAATAGTATCATACACATCCGATACGTCGCAATTTATGTTTATGTATTTGTCAGGGGTTCTCGGACTAACAGAAAACTTGATCCTTACGAAGCTGGTGGTTCATTATCTCTCTACGTAACACTGCTTACTATGACTGATGGATATTCTGATAGCGATGAGAGTGATCTCGAAATTACAGGTAAGTATTCATGTTGTATTTATTATAAAACTAACAATGATCAAAGAATATTAAAGATGTAAAATGTCATTTTGACATATTTTGTATTTTGTGTATTGAAGTGTACAACTGTGGTACAAAATCTATCTATATGTTCTTAGCTACCGGATTTAATGGGCATTTTGTGGACAATGCTAAGTGCCTACAGTCCGTTTCTTAAATGAGACTTTGGGGAAATTTTAGTTAATTACATGAATATGGCTGTTGTCCTGTTGTTGCTATGGTAACAGCAGGGGCTGGTGACTAGTTACTCTGCGGCGTCCGGCGTTTAGAATCATGAAATATAGCTAGTAAATGAAGACGACCTTTTCTATTTATGTAATATTTTGTTGTTGTCGTTTTAAGGTTTTGCAGTCAGTTTATATTTTACCAGTCGGCAGTATCTGCCCAGAAATGCCCAACATTTACAATTGCATATAAAGTGCATTTCATTTTCTTTTACGTTGCAAAAAAGAAAGATGCATTGATCTGTTGGTATTTATGGAGAGACAAACCTTTGGCTCTCAGTGTTAAATGATCAGACACTAAGCAACTTAAAAAATACTGCCACCCTGCAAAAACCTGACTTGTGCGTCAGGCGGTGTCCTTTGTTTTCTCAGGAAATATTGATCAACCCGTAAGCACAGAAGCCATTTGGGCCAGGTCTGTTGTTCAATTATTTTAATCTATTCTTTTTTTCAGGGTCTTCCTATGATAGGAGAGAAAACCAGCTGAGCTGTTCAATTTGTCCTAGTTTCATCCAAACTGTATCATTTTCGCCCAATCCTTGTTGTTATTGCTTATTCTTTGGTTTCGTGTGCCCCTACCATTAACAAATATTCCATTCATAAGTTTGTCATCAGACGTATTTGCTCCATATACCTTCCAGAACCATCAAAACGATCGCGTGGACGTGTCACCGGAGATTCTGCCTCATTGTACGTCCAAGCGTGTCACCAGGGCGGTCTGACGCCATACTCGTCCATCACCAGACAGTTGGAGGACCAGGGCTTGCAGAAACTGGACCTAACAGACAGAGCGCTGGGACCAAGGCAGGTCAAGCCAGTGACCGTGGTGTTGCTGGTAATATTGGGTTTTATATTAAAATGATTAACCACAAAGCAACTGGTATGCTTGGAGCGTGCAGCCATATTACCCCCAGTAAGACATTGTCTAAAATGCCCCCGTTGCGTACAGGAGGTACACCTCTGATGCTTCTCCCTATGGCTTTTTAGAAGATCACCGCTATGTTTATCGTTTTTTATTTTGTAAATTTCAGCTCTGACGAATTGCTTTGATTCAATCATACTGTGCCCTGCTTCGGTAAAAATGTAAACACTCACCAAAAACGTATGAATAGTATAGAATTTATTTCATACAACTTCACAAACGTTTAATTTCAAGTTAATTTCAATTTGCTGATACATTTTCTTAGACAGTTACTCATGTGACAGAGATAGATATCACCAACAACTGCATAGGCGACCAGGGAGTGACATATCTCTTAGAGGTACTACAGGAGAATGTTTATGTTTCCACATTGGTACGTTTTTTTTTGACCGACAGGGGGTTTAAATTAATTAAAGTATCTTATAGAATTCAAATCACATCCAGCATTCCATATTTGTTGTACATTCCAGCTGATGTTCATGTACGTGCATTGTTTGTGCCCAAGTTAATTTAATTATTAAGTTAATTTAATTAATAAGTTAAGTTAATTATGAGATGACTCTTAAATAACTAATGAAATATGTATACACATTATAAGAGTTTTTCAGTTGCTAACACACTGATCTTCAACCCTTTTTTTATATTCAGAAAATTGCCAACAATGCTCTCACCATCACGAGTGCCAAAGCCTTGGGGAGGCACCTGTCTTCAAATGGATCTCTCCAGCATCTTGACATCTCAGGTAAGAATAACGACGTAAATGCTTGCAGAAGGGGCTTAATCCACTTTCAACCACCCGTGAGTTAAAAACTGATGAAAACCTTCTACAGTCCTCAACAAGTACCTAGTAAATATTGCTTAGTCATGCACCTTCTTCATTATTAACACAAAATGTTGTATGAAAATATTTCAAGTCATATTTACGGTTACATCTAGTACACTGTCCCTGTGTTTTACTGCCAGTGCGGGGGAACTACACTTTTTGATGGGGTGGTTTCGTTTCTGATAATATAGACTTTAAGCCTAAAGTGTACTAGAAATATTGGCGATATAAAATAAAAAAACGAGTTGTGTGTCTAAGAAAACTCCTCCAAATGGTTTCGTAATGGATACTTACTACAAATACAGACATGACGTACTTTACCCTTTTCACTCTCGTCACATTCACAGTAACACGTTATGTACAGTGCGAAATGCGTTAGTTGAGCTTCATTCAATTAAAATACAGCCATAGGGAATGTTGTTTACTTGTGGTTACAAAAGGGTGCACTACCCTAGGTTCTAGATTTCATTTTTGCCAGCTCGATCTTGATTTCATATATAACCCATATCATCAAAACTGAAGCTATCCCACTTTGAAGCCATCCCATGAAAACGTTTGAATAGTTAGCAAGCTAGCTTTACAGCGGCCCTAACACTCCGGGCAGGGTGCACTGGATGGAGTGAAAACCGTTTCAAGATTTCATCAAAGCACATCATGATCCATACAACAACAAAAAAGTAGCTTTTTTTCTTGAGAGAGGTTGGTAGGTAATCAGTAGGTAATAATTTCTAAGTGAAATTTAACTGAAGCCCGAAGGATTATATTTGATTTCTCAAGTTCGCACTGTTTTTGTAAGTATGTTTGTTTTTCTCAGCTGTGTTGTTTCCTTGCAGGGAATAGATTTAAAGACACTGAGGTCCGATATCTAACAGACGGATTAAAGGTAAAGGGAATTTGTTGGCAAATTAACTTTACATAGTAATAATACTTTATTCATTCTACTGTATTGATATTGTGTGAAAATGACTGGTTTTACAAATATGGCAGTTCGAAAACTTTCCGGCGCGGGTGAAAGTCTGCAGTGTTGGAACTAGCACTATTTGACATACGCTATAAAGAGCAAAACACGTGGTGCAACATCGTGTTTTGTATAAAATAATACTTTAAATAACACATAGGTATTAAAGCGGTAAGACAAAATGTAAGGAGAATACATACTTCTGCACTCCCGATCTCTTCTGATGAAAACCGCAGAGTTGTCAAAATGTCTTGTTTTCTACCCCTATCCTGCTTTTTGCATGACGAAATCAAATATCATGGACTTCAGCAGTTGCTGTCATATCATATCACTAGACCTTATGTCGCTGGCTTTGATTAACTAATGACATCGGGTTTTATCGTCTCGTATTTTTTCGTTGAAACGGTCTCTTGAACTATACCTGTTATTCATGCCTTCCCACAGTTAACTGCTGTTATGATGGTATCGTATTTTAGCAGGCGTTAAATTCCCACGGGAGACCCCAATAGTAAAAACCCGTGTATCCTTAGAAGATATCTGAGTTACTCGTCTTAAAGTGTCATTCATCTTTCCAGGAAAATCACGGACTGCTACAGCTTAATATGTCTCACAATGAATTCCGTGAAAGCGCGGGTTATGCGCTTGGAGAAGCACTGGGTAAGACAGTAAGACAACACAGTGTCCATGGCCTTTTCTTTAAACGTTGTGAGCGCTTATCTGGTCTTGGCATTTTACAGTATGTCTGTTTTCATATATTTTTACAAGTGATATGCCAAATTCCATTTTTTAAAACAATGCCAAGTAATGTTAATTGATGTGAAGTTTCCGACATGGCAAGACCGAATGAGACCAAAAAGAAATGAATACAATATGTAAGCACAGTTGAAATGGGAACTTTGAAAATATGAAATATGACCCGGGGGAAATTCTGAAGATTAGATATATAATAAAGAAGAGGGAACAATGAAGCTGATTATAAAGTATTGCATATACACATATTTCACTTTTCTACACATTGCTGATCGTCTTTGTGTGAACAGTGCTAACAAAAAGATGAATAGCTATGTAGAGAAGAGTTTTAGAAAAAAATGTTCTGGCTAAATTATAACGCAGTGATAACATTCAAATATATTGTTACACTGATTGCTTATTGGCGCCATGTAAATTAACCCGTCTCTTAAATAAATTAATTAATTAATATATCTGTATTTTTCCTATATTTCATTGAAGCTGTTAACGATACCCTAGAAGATCTGGACTTGTCTTGGAACCATTTCAGATTGAAGGGCGCGATCGCTCTAGCAGATGGACTAAAAGTAAGCAACGCTTTTTTTTCAAATTCAAAACAACATTGCAATGGTATCCTGTATAATGGTTATGCATTTTAAGCCTAAACATCTTGTTATTTTATAGTTCTAATAATTTTTCTCAATTTCATATATAAATCAATTTTTTTTACTCTAATCCTCTCTGTACTAGAGATAGGCATATTGTATTATTCCAACTTATAATTGAGCAGTTCAAGGTTGCCATATTAAAGTAAACAAATGCTTTTTTTCAATAAGTGTCATCAAAGTTTACACAAACACTCTGAATAACGAAGTCCATGTCTTAGGTTAACCAGGTTCTAAGGGTACTAAACGTTTCTTGGAACGGATTCTCTGACGACGGCGCCAAGGCCATGGGGAACGCCATGAAGTGTAACAAGATCTTGAAGGAGCTAGATCTGTCCAATAACCGAATTTTCATGGACGGATTAACGGATCTCATGAACGGATTAAAGCGAAACACTTCCCTGCGAGTGCTGAAAGTAAGTGCAGTTCTACTTTCATACTGCAGAAAATGAAGAAAATAAGGAAAATAAGTGGTTGAATAATGTGGAAAACGTGTTGTTACATAAACATGTATTGTATCTTGCTCCGTTGTTCTCAGATGTAACAACATTTGACAAACAGCTGGCAGCGAGGGTTATGAAGGCAAACATGGATAAAGTGACTCATGAACTAAGGCAATGTGTTCTTAGAAGACGTTTTCACACAACTGCGTGCAACGTGCCAGTTAATATCTTCTCCGATGGCTTTATAAAACCACAGTTTTTTCTTAAATGTCACTGTTTGGCAGTGTTTAAGACAAACAACTAAGATTTGCTTACCATTGCTATCTGTATATTTATCTATTTATTTATTTTTGCAATCTCAACCATGTATTGACCAAAATCCTGTAACTAATCCCGAATGCCTAAACTGTTTACTTCCAAACCCGAAAAAGGTTCATTATGTATCATTCTGACAGCTTTACTAGTATTGGGAGCCAGTCAGAATATAAGGTACGGCTATCAACTGGTCTACGGCTAAAATATGGAGGACCCTTTATAAAAGGAAAGCCGCTTAATCCTGTAATGATCTCTACGCCTCTGTAATGGACTCTCCCCACGTCTGGTCGAATGGGGCTGAGATTTAATTACTGTGCACCTGCAGGGACCACGCGTTGGAAAGCGTGTAAGAAGCCGAGAGGCTAACCCTGCACCAGTGGTTTTAGTTTGTCACACAATCGAACTCGTGCAAACGTCGTTAATGCGTTTTTTTCCTTTTTTTCAGCTGAGCTTTAATCCTTTAACGACCGCAGGCGCCTGGTTTCTTCTTAGTCTTCTCAGGAACAACCCGTCTGTGGCCATTCGGTATCTAGAACTGAAGGTCTGTCTTTAATATGTAATTTTAAAAAATAAATTTTACGATTGTACGATTTTATAATGAAGGCAATATTAAACCATGTGCTTCGGCTGGTAATGACATTTCCATTTGTTTGTCAAATGGAAGAATTTTTGATTGTAGAAGTCATGGTCAAACTTAGTATAGGAGGGACTATAATTCCAGCAAATATCTAAACAAGCTTTTGAAAAAAACATTAAAGGGATAACAACTGTTCGTAGGATATCCATATTTCACTATTAATACATTGCAAACAACTCATAGAAATATAATAAATACTATATTACCACCAAAACGGCGTAGAACGCATTTATTCTGAAGTTTGTGCTTGCCATCACATCACATGACCTCCATAAATGGCTACACTCTGTAATAATATCTGAAAGTCATAATAACTCTTCGTTTTGGCCAAAAGTACGATTTTCCTGGAAAAAACGGCAATTTTCCCGTACTTACCAATGGTCAACGACCCCATTCCTGCATTCAAAGTTAATCCAGGGTTTTTTTCATAAACGTACGTTTTTTGTTAAAATCTCTTAAGAGATTTTAACTGACGGAGCCCTCTCGTATCGAGCGACAGTTTCTGGTGACCTACTTAAAACCGCGGGAAAAGCAGACAACAACAACACTATATAACAATATTATAAGATTCATAAGATATATTCGTCTTTTTGCTCAAAATGCATTTATATCTACACTGTGTGCATTTCTGGGCTTTTCGTTATCCGACGCACTGTACAAAAACTCGCAACTTACGTCTGAGGGTTTCCCGCCATGTTATTTTGGTCTCGAATGAACGCGAGAATCCGCGTGACACCTAAATGTCATTGGCAACGGATGCACTTGTCGACCGCGAAGAAAGGCATCGAAAGCCCAAGTGACAAGCACAGATTTTAGTTTTACTACAATAACAGTCGTTTTAGTGGGAAATGCAATAGAATATATTTCCAGGCGTTGTTTACAATGTATTTCTTGCGGAATTTTGAATCTCAAAGGAAGAGTTATTATTGCTTTAAGAGAATATTACAAAAAACTGAACTTTTTATTAAAAAACCAGGGACAATGCGGGAATGGATTCATTAATCATTGGTAAGTATGGGAAAATTGTCCTTTACCCCAGAAAAATAAATTTTTTGGCCAAAATAAACAGTTGTTATGCCTTTGAGAATGATGTGCAAGATACAAGATGCAAGATGCAATATCACACAGTAGCATGAAGTCGACTTTCGATGACATAAAGTAGATAATTTAATAAATAAGAATTGAAGGTTTCCTAATATGATAATTGACGATGTTCTTTCAAAATAATCGAATTATGCAGCTACATTTCTTTCTTGTTCAGTGGAATTATAATTTAAAAAAACTTTTAGCCGATATAAATTTATTAAATTCAATATTTTCCCTCTTAGAATATACCCGTAAGTTACCGATTCCTAACGCTGAAGGAGGAACTGCGAGTCACGCGCCCGTCTTTCAAGGTGATCCACGGTGAATTCGTGCGTTCCGAGGACGTGTTTGCCAAACGCTGGGCCGACAGAGACGCCTTCCACGTGGACCCCATGTTTCTACTCCAGATGTATGTGAGGGACAGTGGTCTGAGGATGACCGATCTCTTCTCGCAGTTTGACCACAACAAAGATTGGGCCATCACGCCGGAGGAGTTTAGGAAAGGGATACGGGTAAACTGAGAGACTTTCTTCTCGAAGAGAGCAGTCAATTTACATGCGAGTTTCAGTATTTGATTTACTACTCCTTACTACATAAAGATTACTTTGCCTGACTATAAGTGAAAATTATGATCGTGTAAACAGCTTTTATAGTTTGAAACTGTTTGTCTCTTGACCTTTATTTGAAAGACGACATTGAAGGAAAGTTTTAGTACTTCAAAGCTTGTCCTTTAAGGCTTGTTACAGTTTTGCTGTTTATGTGTTCACACATCCAACGTAAATATATACCACATACAGCTTCATTAGAGAAACACATGCAGGTAATTCCATAGCAAAATTTCACGATCAAAGGTCACGATCAAAGGTCACTACGCTCACAACGATTTGCTTCCTTTAAACTTTGAAAACAGAAGCACACACCCCTACATGTATGTTATATTATACTTAGATGGCTGGAATACCGTTCAGTGAGGCGCAGCTTGACGAACTTCTGGCAGAGATAGACACCAATGACAACGGAGAGATTGATTATAGGTAGGAGATTTGTGCAGGACACTCCCTAGCATTAAAAATTGTTAAGTAAATTTGACTTTTATTTTTAAGAAAATAATAAGTCAAACCAGGTATGAACGGATTTTTTTCTTCTGTCACAAATTACTAGGACACTGGCACATTTATGTATCACTGAAAATTTCATTTTTTGTTCTAGAGAGCTTATGTCAAGTCACAAGCAGTACAAAACAAAATGGCGAAAAAAACTAACAAAGCTTTCGCGGAGAACTACCTCGTTTCTCAGTCGCGTAGACGTGATCAATTACAGCGATAACCCCCAAAGTGGCAAAACTGTGGCAGACGACCAAAATAGCGCCTACAGACTTTCAAGCATGGTTGCACGTTCGCGCAGTCCTGCAGCGCCATCTCGGCCCGGGTCGTCTCTCCGGCCGATAGGAGAGTCCAACAAGGAGGAATTACCTGATATCTCAGCGCCCAGGACGTTTGGGATTAGATCAAACCCTGAGTCTTTGTTAAAAGTAAAAGAAATGGGAGCATCTACCTCGACAGCAGCTAAGGATCTATCTTTGCCGGTAGTTTCAAGCAGGCCTGTGTTGGATGTTAAGCATCGCAGACAATCACTAAAATTCAGCAATGAATTTCGGAAATTCGTGATTGAAGCTGACTGATTACTCTTGACACTAATCATGTGAAATAGACTGACAAACAAAAGTTTATAATTGTCACGATTATTATTCTATCTGGACGGAATGGTGAACACTAAAACGGCAAAGGAGTACACCAGGACAAAAGTTTTCATTGCAACAATAAACAAGGGCAAATAAATGGGCCTACGGTGGAGTATAAGTGTCCATTTATACAAATATAAATTATTTACATGTATAAATTGCAGGTACTTTAAATGTGTGAATACATCAGTTAATGGACTCTAGTGTCTTCCTTTCTTTTCCAACCAAAATATAGTATGTGTACCGTATACAATTACACAGCGGTTGTCTGTAAACTGCGACTTTCACATGAAATTGAACCTTCCTCTTCACTACAAACGCACTAAAATATATTCATTCCTGTTTACCTCATATAAATTCAAAATAAAGGAAAACACATCTGATATTATGCAAGAACTTATAAGTTACGCGAATCGCCACCTTGTGACGAGGCATTATACGAGCACTGTTGTTTTAAATAAAATACTATTTTTCATTATAATTTTCTTTTTTTCTTCATAATCATAAGACAAAGCCAGTTGATTTATAGTTTGTTGCCGTCTTTACAACGATGCACCACATTTTGTGGTAGATTCAAACAAATCAACCCAAGTTGTACATGAAAAAGATTACACAGAAAGTTCCTGTCATTGTCTTCATACGCGGCTAGAAATGGTCTGAATGCTTCTGTTACCGTTGTTACACGAAATTGTGCTTTTCCTTGAGAATCTACTGGAATTCACGTCTTCCACCGTGACACTGCATCGACACAACACTGTGGTTGCCAGTTTGCGAAACCGTCTTCCAAACATACAATAAATAAAGAAGTTCGCCGAAGAATTGATCACGAGAAGGCCATTTGTCGCGTGTAAAATGTAAGAAAATGCGATTTTGACTTCATCGGACTGCTCATTTTCTGTGATCGTGCTTATCTGCCCAGTGACGTCAGGAAGCTGACATATGATGAAAACAAAAACGACACTGATAAGCATAACTGTGACGTCATCTCTCTTAGAGTATGACGAAATCCCGAGAACCTCCTTGCGTGTTTTTCTATTCTTCCTGACAGCTAGCACTAAAAGTGTGTTGAGCACTGTTAACGTAGTCAAAGGTCCTACAAGAATAACAGCAAAGTATAGAATGACCTTGTAAATTAACTTGTAATAAAAGCTCGTGTCAAGTTCTGTCGACAGCACGCGGTAGAACGTGACGTTTCCACAGGTCGGGATGTCATACGTGACGTCAGTTATGTACCGTTCAAAGAACCGTGGAATATTGTAAATGACGGCCGCAAGGAAAACGACCCAGGGAACATGAGCAGCACGCTTTGCGCTGAACCTAAATTTACTGAAGGGACGACAGACGGCAAAGTAACGGTCTACCGTTACCATCACCACCATCCACACTGACGCCGTTTGCCCGGCGTACATTAGCGGGAGCAGCCAGATCAGTAAGAAGGGGTACACGAAGAAGTAGTATTCCTCCAGACCTCGAATGTGTGGGTAGCCATTGGGGAGGACACTTGTCGGCAACACGAAGATTAAAAAGACGCAGTCAACTAGAGCTAGACCGCGAAGCAGGTGCTTTAAGTGGGCCTCTGACTTATCCCTGGAGAGGACCACGATGGATAGAATGTTGCCGATTATCCCAGCTACGGCCACTGTTCCGATGCAATAAAAAGAAAAGATATAACTGAACAGAGTCTGCTCAGTTTCCTTGAAGAAGACAAGGTCCGGGTTGTTTTCACAAATCATTGTCACTGGAAGTGACTTTCTTCAATGTGCTTGTATCAGTCAGCTTTTTCCTTCTATGGTGATTCCGTTTGTGCGTTGTCGTAAATAATATTGTACGTGTACGTTATATCTGTTATATCGTTTTTCTTACATAACATATTTTTCCCCGTGTTGCATCTTTTTTCGCCTTAAATCTTTTGTGCTGTGCTTCCGGTCAGAATATCGGTGCATGTATTTCTTGTCCGTTTTTCAGATGTCCCGGATTAGGTTTCCCCTGTTAAAAGTGTCCGTATTTCATAAGGTAATTCGTAGATTTTGCGGCTTTTGGTTGTTCTGACAGCAACTTTACCGCTACGCCGTTCAATTTATCTAAAACGAAGTGAAAGACTACCACTTTCAACAAACTGAGCCCAGATCTAAGCAATTCAACATTGTGTGTGAAGAAAAATGCCTGGAACGTCTATTAAATGAAAGCTATGAATTTTTGATCAATCCCATAACATTTGTGAATCACTCGGTAAAACCTTTCAAGTCTCTCGAGGATTGAGCCATTTCGTGGTCGTAAAATGGTTTGATGGACGGAGTGTATTGTTAATAGACAGAAGTTAAACATATCTTGCAGTGTCTTGTTCTGCAGTACACGCATCAGCGAATGCATCCTCTGAATACAGAAATAGCATGCGCCGCGCGTTTTAATCCGTTCCATTAATTCCTCGTTGAAGAAACTGGATAATTAAGTATTTTCGACACGATGGACGGGTTGACACAGCGCTCATTAAGCCACTACTTGATTTGAGTTCTGTTTTCACACGGCCTCCTCGAGGACGCTGCATTGTTTAAATTGATATCTATTCAATGTCCTGTGTCAAGCCGTACAGGGAACGCCAGGTTAGCATTTGACATTCTACCAGTAATACATGTACTACATGTGGTACGACATAAAAAATCTTTAACAACAACAACAACAATAGCTACCTAATGTCGAAGTCCTTGATGATCTATCCCATGTGAATATAAACGTGAAATAAGCAGGTGATTCATTTTATGAGCATTGCGGTTTAAAGTTCAAATGGAGGACGACAAAGTACATGTACATGTATCTAGTTATAAGTCGCGTAAAGGGTGGTGTTTTATCGTTTTATTGCCAGGCGATTAGAACTGAATTTATGAATTATTAACAAACATTTGACTATTTACAAAACGTTGCCTGAAAAGTAATTATACTTGTTCTATACACGTTTTTGTCCTGCTTCCAGGCATCGAACTCAGCTGCATTCTCGTACACGCAATTTGAAAATTAACAACAAAAAGAGATGAATTTCTGTTACTTTTAGCCAATACATCAGCCAAATAAACTTAATTAAAATAGGGCTATATACTTTTCCAGTACAATGTCAAAATTCCCCTGTATTTCCATTCATTTTCTGTATACGTCTTTACCAAACTGAAATAGAAAAGTCGGTTTTATTAAGAATTAAAAGTATCAGGAAAAGGATAAATAAGAATAAAAAATGATAAACAACCTCGATCTTATCATCTGGTGTTTGTCTCTCCATAAATACTCCACCGGCTGTCATCCGCTGGCTTCAAATGCCCTCACAATTGCCTCGGTATTTTTATCACCAGGACTGAATTCGACCATTTCCTTTGTCGGGTGCGCATTTGGTGTCATTGTCGGGAAAGTGTGACACCTGTATAAAGGAAAAGGTACCTCCTGGTTTATGGTGACTAACAGTAGACAGCCAGTCAGGAAACTATAGGTACTGGTCACGTGGAAGGGCACAAACTAAAACAACTACAGAACTATAGACCCCTTAACTCAATGAGCACATTTTAAATATTTGTATTAGTACGTCTCTTTAATTTTTCAATATGGACTCAGCCGGTTTTCCCCAGTGTGTTTCGGCGTGTACAAATGCCATTGTCGTAACTATTCATTCTTGAAGCACTTGAATTAATAAGTTCATTAACATCAAGTGGAATAATGATTTATTCAATAACATATAACTAAAACCAATAAATAGGGTAACTTATTCACTTTGATCAATAAAACAGTGATGTTTACTTATTCGTAACATAATATTGTGCTTCTTTCTTTCTTTGAAAAAACTTAAACTTGTTTTAATTATCATTTTATTCGCCAAATCAATAAGGCATTTGGTCTAACACTTTTTGTTCAATCATGATAAACATAAAACTCGAGGAGTAACACACTATCTGAACATTATAGGCAAAGTGATTCCATGTATGAGCAAATAATGCAATAAAATCTCAAAATCTGTTTCTGGGATAGTAATAGCGTTTCTGTGTCACCGCAGTGGGCATATTAACTGTCTAGTAAAAAGTTTATGGGGGTTCCATACTTTATGAAGGTCTACACCTGGTAAAATAGCTTTTTTCCTGGGAGTTGATAGCTGCCTCTGTTTCATCATCAGTTTGGATAAGGAAATTCACCCTGATGTACCTGTATCTTTGAAATGTATTATCTCACGACGTGACTGTGCTTACTTCCACTATATCTAAGCTAATAAGGAAATAAATCACTGAGTATCCAGCCCCGTTAAGTTCGAACAGAATTGCAGTTCGCTGCCCCTTAATGCTGTCTTCTGTAGCATACCACAATGCTAAAGTATATACTTTTACCAATGTTCTGACACTATACTGGATGCGCCATCACCAGCGCCTCTTCACGCACCTTTGAAAAGAAAATATTAGATTCATATCTAACGCTAGCCATTTCTTTCATTATTAAAGGCTTATTACGCTTTCAATGATTCTCCAGCAATACAAGACGAATAACAACCTAACACGTAACATTACGTCTGATTGCAGCAATGCTGCGTTGTCTGGCTTGCCAATGGTTTCCTTTGCTGTCTAAATATGTACAGGTAAAATGCGTATAGTGCACCTGCGTCCGATCATTCCGTAAATGTTGAATCGCAGTAGATTTAAGTCGGGGTAGAAACAGTTGGCATACAAGGACAAAATGCCTGATTACGACAACAATGGAATAAGGTGTCGGCCACCGGTATCGCTCTAAACGACGATGAGGTCGACAGAGACGCATTCCAGTCCCGAATTATTCCACTTCGCCTGGTCGTTGCACATGATGGTGGCCTGATGCTCGCCGTTAGAGAAAAGAAAGCCGGTGTCACAGGTGTAGGTGATGGTGTCGTTTGTCATATACGCTACCTGGTTCCCCACGTCATACGTGACTGCGTTCTTGATGTTGTAGGGCTCCGGCTTGATACAGTGATTCTCTAGAAATAGACGGTTTTATTTAGGATAGCAGATTATTTTATGTGTGTGTGTGTGTGAGAGAGATAGAGAGAGAGAGAGAGAGAGAGAGAGAGAGAGGAGGGCTCGAATGTATCTGATACTAAGCAAATATTGTTATGGGTATACGTCTCAGTGCCATTTTAAAATGAAAATCTAAATATTTTCTTTATCTGTCACAAAGCTATAGAACTGAAATAAAAAGTAAATATATTCATTTAATAAAATATGCAGAAAAAGTTTCAAAGCAGTATATCTGCATAGAAAACCACTCAATGGATCACCTGGGATGCAGATCAGCTTCATGAAAGGATCGTCCATCCAGTTTCTGGTGGTAACAGGGTCCGGGTCGTAGAACTTCCACTGTCCTGTCAGCTCGTGAATACCTTGGTCGAGAAAGGCAAACTGAAATACCACCCCTACGTTACTGTGGTAGATGTGGGTAAACAGCCAAATAGAGCCCGTGTGATGGAGGTACACTGGCTCGTACTCTTCGGACTGGTTCGATATTTTCGTATATTCGTAGTGCTGGTATATGGACTGGCCGGTCAACAGGTAGTACTGGCCGACTACAAAAGGGAAACGGGATTGGGGTCTCTCGCTGCCGCGCAAATACCAGAGATTCCATTCTGTAAAATATAATATTTTTATTTTCTGGAGTAAATGACAGACTGTTAAAACGTGACAAGTGTTGTACAGGGAAAAAATCTTTGATATCCACCGGTGAGCATGTGCTGACAGGTGTAAGTTATCTTAAGTGCCAGTTTCAGTTTGTCTCTTGCACCTCACCTTAACCTGCCGAAAAACTGCCGAGAAAAAACATGGATTTCGCTTCCGGTTAAGACAAGTTTTGAAACTATTAGCTCCATGTATAGGTACATTATCACCTGTTTTGCACGATTCTAAATGTGCAAATTGTGTCAATTTGCACATTACCAAAATGGCTTCCCTCTGCGTCATGCGCGCTCGACAAATATCAAAGTACCCTTGTTCAGGAAAAATAAAGTGAGAGAACCATTTGCAATGGCCAAGAAAGTGAAAAATTCTAAATATGAATTTAAAAATTATCATGACCTCAAAGGCATCGCATTGTGACGTGCCATAACTATGGAACACCATCCCCAGAAATTCACTGCATGACGTCACGCCTAGCCCACTGCGCATGCGTGCATTTTTAATGAGTTGCTAGATTGCCATAGGAAAATGAATGGGTTTGCGATTCGTGGGTAATTCGTGAGAATTAACAAACTAACGGCCTGATGCCGATAGACAGCAACGCTGTGCTATGCTTCAAGCAACTCCTGACCAAATATCGCTAGGGTTTTTTAAAAAAATTCTGTTGTACACACGTACTAAGAAGTTTGCCGTATATTGCTTAGACTACCCTCAGCAAAACGCAAATATTTTCAGCTATAGTGATTTTAGACGGTAGATTCACTCAGAAACAAAGGGAAATTAATTCGTTGCCGATAGCACCAGCTGATAGCAGTAACATACATGTACAGAGTCTGATTAAAAAATTTCATGGCAATTGAAGATTTTTTACCACTGTACAATGGAGTCCAAAAAGAGCACTTGGCACAAATGTAAAACTGCCCAGTGCAAGGCCAAGAATTCAATCAGTATTTTCAATCATATTATCAGATTCTACATAAATTGACTGACCATATCACTACTCAGTATTTAACTAATCTCTTAATCCAAAATTCCTATCATCATTTAATAATTATGCAAAATTCTTCTTTCAGATTGCTATTTATTTAAATTTTTAATGCTGCAACTGTTCCAAAATAATCTTGTAGTAAAGGAAAAATGCAAATAAGAAGTGGAAGACCAATTTTACCCACAGTATTCAATAATTTGAATATAAAAAAGAATAAGATATTGATTTAACAAATTAAAATAATCTTTCATGAACTCTTTCATGAATAACATATTAAACAAAAATGAAAGTTATAAATCAGTGGTAATGGCTTATTCTGGAATATATGACCTCTGTACACCATCAGTATCTGACTTGGTACAGTATAGTTACTACTTGGATACAGAGTTAGATTTAATAATGTTACAATAAGAACAATATATATTATAATAATAAACTTCTCTGCACATATCAGACGCTTGTTACCATGAACTAACACTACTTGACAATGGGCTGAGCACTTATCACAGAGTCTGTGTGCGATGTCATTCTTGTGCTGTGATTGGTTAGTTGAGTCACGTGAAGCCCTACTGTTGCGCCCTCGCGTATCGCGTAAATGCTGCACATTTCTGGCCATGGTAAAGGGCAAACACTCAGTTCATCCTCACATGTGTTCAAATAGTCAACTAGCATATGTTAGTATACAGCTTCAGCTCTTTATTGATACACAACTCTAACTAACTATAAGAAAACACCAAATATAAGTAAACATATAAGCGGACATGATTATTACATAGATATTTACATATGGATATAAGCTAGATTATTTCATGTATAATACACTGATGCTAATTTAATAAATCACCGATGTTGAAATAGGGAAAAGTCCTTACGTTCACAGTAGCAACCGTTACACGGGCCGGTTTCCACCTCTTCCCGGGGGCATACTACGTCTTCTCCGGTATCAGACTCCTCGGTACGATTACTGTAAGATAAAGGATTAGATTATGCGATAGGTTGTGTGTGTGTGTGTGTGTGTGTGTGTGTGTGTGTGTGTGAGAGAGAGAGAGAGAGAGAGAGAGAGAGAGACTAACTAAAAACACCTTCAGAAATTACCTAATACGTGTGTGTGCGTGTGTGTGTGTGTGTGTGTGTGTGCGCGTGCGTGTTTATTTGTGATTGCTGTGATTATGTATATTCAAAACAATATATTCATTATCTTTTGCGCCTGTAAGGAAACGTGCAACGCAGGCCTAAGTTAACATTACAAAATATAGTCTAAGTTATGAGCATAATAAGATCATGTCAGAATTTTCCATACGACAAACTTATAATGTCAATGTTCTAGACCACATTGCAATGCAGAAAACACAAGCGTTCCTGGAAAACCGTAGGACCCATTGAAAAATATGGCTGAAATTGATACCCAAACCACCTGCATGATAATTTACTGAACGCTGACACAATTTTGGTTTGTTGTTCTTAGTGAATGGATTAAAAGCATCTAAATAAAATCATGCGGAAAAACACGTTTTTGGCCGTAGCTGTGTTGTTTATTGATTAATTATCACTCTCAAGATAATGTACACATGTTTCCGCAGTAAGAAGCAAGTAGTTTGTTGGTTGTTATGATGTAGGTCACCTGTACTCTAAATATCAAAATGTTTTATGGCTAACCACAGTAAACTTTTGCTATGCTAAATGTCAAAGTTTTCGCGAACGTATCATCTCTAGTCACATTTCGAGTCGCACTTTACAAACAACGAGGATTTGACGCAAAAAGATTCAACACAACAGACCAGTGCCGTGGCAAAACATGAATCAACTCCACAAGATTCACTCACCGCACACGTGTTCCAGCACCGCAGCTGGTGGAGCACTCGACCCAGTTGGACCAGGTCGCCCAACGCCGCGGCCCAAATTCTGAAATGTGAAGGTGAAAGTGATTTATTCATAAAAGTGCGGCTGTTCTTTGCATGACTAGATCTAGATCCGTATTCACATCACAAATACATTTTTAAACATATTTTCTTTGTAAATAAACGTATGATGGAGTTGTGTACCCAAGACAACAAAGGGAAAAATCGGTTGTCCGTTGTAATGTGATCACACGACGCCCATTCAGTCTCAGAGTCTTCCTTGCGGTTTCCTTGAAGATCGATACTATGTCGGTATAGCTAAACCTCGATTTTAAGCAGTCATATGGAAACGCACAGTGTCAAACTTTTGCAAGTGAATTACGTTTTTACCATTTTTGCAATTGCTGTGCCTCTAAAACCACCAAAGGTGTAAGGGGCAGAGTCCAACAACAGGTTCAATAATTACGACGATCACCGCAAGTTCGTCGCACGGGAACTGTACGATGTCATTTTCGATGATGCCACGGCCTACGAGCTTACGATATTTAAAATTTGTCGAAAGTTTTAGCTTGACAAAATCCACAGAGCCTACTGTGGCTGTGAATCTGACAATTTCGTATAGTATACGTGCACCGTATGGACATCGAAGGGCAAATGTAATCTAGGCTTCAGTTACATCTACGCAATAAACCAACTAACATGACATTATGTAAAAAAATAGGCACTATAAAATCATGGCTAAAGTACTTACCCGACAAATCAGCAGAACAGTTTTCGTACTCAAAGATCTTCTCCCTCTCCTCCCTCTCCTCTGCCTGTGGGGTGTAAGCCGCGGGGGTGGTCGTATTAGTGACATCCTCACGGTAGATCCACCGGCTCCTGATTCCAGGACCACACGAAGTCGAACAGTCGCCCCAAGCCGTCCAGTAACCATCACCTATATACACAGCCGTATGGCTAAACCTATACATGTCCATATATACACAGCCGTATGGCTAAACCTATACATGTCCATATATACACAGCCGTATGGCTAAACCTATACATGTCCATATATACACAGCCGTATGGCTAAACCTATACATGTCCATATATACACAGCCGTATGGCTAAACCTATACATGTCCATATATACACAGCCGTATGGCTAAACCTATACATGTCCATATATACACAGCCGTATGGCTAAACCTATACATGTCCATATATACACAGCCGTATGGCTAAACCTATACATGTCCATATATACACAGCCGTATGGCTAAACCTATACATGTCCATATATACACAGCCGTATGGCTAAACCTATACATGTCCATATATACACAGCCGTATGGCTAAACCTATACATGTCCATATATACACAGCCGTATGGCTAAACCTATACATGTCCATATATACACAGCCGTATGGCTAAACCTATACATGTCCATATATACACAGCCGTATGGCTAAACCTATACATGTCCATATATACACAGCCGTATGGCTAAACCTATACATGTACATTTTTCAGTGTCTTCTTATATTTTTCTTTTTTTTAACCATTGACGCATGTCTGTCATGAGGTCAGAAAAGTGGCCTTGTGAACATACACGGATGAATTGATGACAGCAAGCACTAACCCAAAGACGATCATTCAGATGCTCAGACATTTCAAATATATATATATATATATATCGTTTTTACAATTGAGATAGATATGGGAATATGCGCAGGTTTTATACCCGACAATTTTTTAAATAGAATTTTCTTAATACAATATTTGAAGACATAACGTCTAAAATTATTCAGATTGATTGAACAACTCTAAACATGCAACCTAAGGCTATTTTCGGCGTTTGACACTAACTTGGAAAATCAAGTGTATAATATTATATAGCATTGTGCACGATTATCAGATTGAGTATATTGCAAGTCACCCCAGCAAACACAGGACGTTATTTAAACGTTACCAGAACGCTTAAACGTTACCGAAACGTCATGGTAACGTTTTGATAACGCTCTGTGGTTGCTTGGATGCTGAATACTGTCGGCTTACCTGGACAAGTGATATTCATAGTGCAGTCTTTTAGTTGAAAGGTGGGTCCGTCACATCTCATCAAAGAGGTGGTATTGGCGGTGATCTCACAGGCGCGCACCCTGACCCTCTGACCCTGACCACACGTCACAGAACAGCTGCCCCATTGGCTCCAAAGTCCAAAACCTGAATGTAAGATTTCCTTAACATCTTTTGGCATAATATTTAAAGTTTACATTGAATGATTCAAAATGGTAGTTTTATGTAACCTCTGTCGTTAAAATCCTCATGTTGATAATTGACATATATTTAATATGTATGTATCACTACAACTCTTTTTATTCTCTGAGTCACGTTAGCGAGGTGCGCATTCTGCTTAATATTTCCTTAGCTTTTTTATATCACCTCTTTAAAATTACTCTAGGTTTCTTTCCACATTGGAGGATGCTACTGAGAGAGATAAATAACTTGGCGCCAAAACTACAAATGTTACACAGTCCAGCGTCACTGACGTCATTAAGAGAGTCACTTTTTTGTGAAATGACCCTTGGACTGAATACCTGCTTCTTCGCATCCTCTCTCGTCCTCACCATCTTGACAGTCAACAATTCCATCGCATCTAAAGAAACTGTTGAGGCACTCTTTTCTGAGTATATAGCAATCTTCTACCCCTGAGGTAAAGGAATGAGACGAGGATTTTTTTCATAAGCTCTATTTTTACAATATAGAGGGATATACCAGTTCCAGAGTCGATCTTTTCTAAAGCGATTCTAAGAAAATTCCTAAATTTAAAAATAAAACTTGTGTTTTCAGTTTTGAAAAGCGGATCATATGTAAGTACATTTACATGCTGACTAAAATATTTAAGTAGCAATTTGTCTCTATACTTTTCTATGCCCATCTCCCAAAACATATTTGCTGAATAAAAGGCATAATCTACACACATGTACAGGTTCTACTGGATATAGGTGTATTTTGCCATCTACCAGTTTCTGTGGGTTATTTGGAATTACAAGTTCTAAATTCTCCCAAGACGAAACTGCAGGATATTTTTTTGTGCAATATGTTGAAAGATGATTTACGGAGTACTTGATTCATTGACAAAGATGATAGAAACAAAAACATTTTACGTAAAGCACTTGCATTCCCTATGATTTGTTGCCGATATAATGCTTGTGATGTTTGCAAAAAATACCCAAAACCACCCTTATATTGTCTTCTCTTGCCAAATTCTGGTAACTTGCTTTAAAATATGTGTTCACGCGTCTGTATAAAAAGGAAACTTTACCGTTCACTTGTCCGTCGAACATCTTGCACGAAAATGAAGACACGCCTATGCCTGCTTGCTGAAACGATTGCGAACAATCTGCCATCACGTCTGGAAGATAAATATTCATGAATTTACTTTAAAATCTTTTCATCTCATTTGGAAAATTCCAAACGATACATATAAGGCGCTTTTCTTCTACAGGTGCATTCTTATACAGTTTAACGCAAGTGAATGGTTTCAGTTTCAAACCAAGGGAAGTGTGTATCGTATTTCACCCCTTGGAAGACGTCAGACAGGCGTATTTAGCACAGAAATCTATTTTTAATCCTATACGCATGAGACTTATATAGCACGTTGTCTTACTTGGTAATCCTCTCCGGGAAATACTGTTTCGTTTCAGTTTGCCTTAATTGTTGCAATTGTGTAAGCGCTATTGCATGGGAATCACCCGAGATAAAACGAGGCTGTCGATACATCGTGACGTAATACAAGGCTAGACATCGCACGAGAGTCCGCGTAAGATGGTGTAATATTTCAGTAATACGAGTGATTTCTTTTTACCAAGAGTGTCGACTTAAAAAACCATATACCTGTAGATGTGACACGCAATTTTACGTAAAACATCTTTAATACGTACTGTATTGCAATAGACTGTACAAGTAAATATACACGACTTAAGAGAGAACAACCAGAAGAAATTCTTCCAATTTCTTTCGTTGCTTTACCACACTCGTCTGTCATTTTTTCAAACCCTTCCAAATCCGCTAAATCCTAATTTTGATTAAAATTAAAATGTCATTAAAATTTATTAAAATTAAAATGACATTTAAATTAATAAAAAATTAAAATGGCATTAAAATGTCATTCTTCGAGTAAGTCACGAGGCTTCTGGCTACAATGTATCTCGGATGGTTACAATGGAGAAGTTACCTTCGCACACCGTTCCACAAGGCGTCACCCGAAACCCACTCGTTTGCACCTTGGACGTCTTTAGATCACATCGTGGTAATAAAATATTACACATGAACTCCAACAAGTGACTGGAGCACGTGCCTATGAGCCTTTCCATGGTTATGTTATAAATTTCCGACTCCAAGACATCTCTCTGGAAAATAAAGTTTCATTAAGAGAAAAGATCCAGGAGCCCTGAACTGCTCTCATAAAAGGCACGCTGAAGGCATCAAGGTGTGTCAGGTAGAAAAGTAGTTTAAAGGCATGAAGGGACTATTACCTTAACGGGAATACTAGTACATGTGTACCTTGCTTATGTCAAAAATAACCGATAGTGATTTTCGTTTTCACTGGCTCCTTGGTCATATATTCATTTTACAATAAACATTCCAAAATCTTCGTCATATGTTTAAATACATCTAATCAAATGAATAAATGAAAGCCTGTGTAAGCCTGTTGACGTGAAATTGTATTTTCCTACTAGTGAATGATGCAGAGGAAGTTTATTGCTTTACAGGCACGATGACCTACCACACGCATCTCACTAAAATTTTTTCTTCCTTTTAAAATTTGGGTGTGGGACTAAACCGAAAAACACGGCGACTCTTACAGGTCTAAACGAATTTAACCAGGCCTAAACCATAGGATACTGTTTAGAAGGACAAATCGTGATATTTTAAACATATAAATCTGTACTGAACGCTAACGAGACCTATTTGTACCTTATTCCCAAAAGCTGCAAATTGCATGTGATTGCATTGATAGTTACTGTGGTGACCGAAATATCCATGTGACCGAAACAGACATTTTCCCCACATCACGTGTATATATTACAAAACAGGACTTATAGCAACTAAACTGCACTACCATGATGTTCATTATGTATGTACCTGTACCTTGAATCATATATTTTAAAACATGACTGCACGATAAAAGCGCTTTTGTAACAGCACTTGCGCAATTTATATCAACCAACCAATTAGACAATTTTTGAAATGAGGCGTTTTTACTGGTCGAGTTGTTTGTACTTTAGCAAAGCGGTAAGCATGTGAAGGCAAATCAATCAAAATGATAGAAAACTTCTTATTCTGTATTGTGGATTTTATCTTTGTACTCAATGTAATCCATCGGCCTCCTCTTACTTTTTTTTTTGTAAAAGTAGATTTAAATTTTGCAACATACCACAGTCTTGTGCCCAAAATAATTGGGCATGGCAGCCGCCCTGTACCTGACATGGGGACATACGTTGCTCTCAAAGGCCTGGCATTCATATTTCTTATTGGCTGATATGATATCTAAAAACAAACAAAAAAATGTGCATTTTGTGAGGTTTCTTATAAGTCAACTTAAGTAAATCGACATAAATTCAAATTATACACTGGTTCTGTCCGGATGTCGATGAATATTTTTGTCGTTTTTCTTCTTAGACAGAATCACACTTTGCGTGTTATGCACTGGCATGGCATATCTCACCTTTTAAACTTAATGATGACCTTAAAGCATTTAGCGCATTAATTACCGCTATTTTAGTATAAGGCATAACTTTACAAGAGCTTTGCAATTGTAACGTTTTTTTCTAGCGACTAGGCGCTCTTTTAAACTGCGTAGCTTACCTCCTTGTACGAGCAGGTAAGTAACGCCTGCGATAATCACAACGAAGAAAAGCAGCGCAGTGTAACCAACAATAAAACGCCAATGGCACCTAGAACCACGTCGCTCTGTGCTTTCACTGTCTGAGTTGCCCTTTTCTCCTTCCCCCTTATTTGGAAAAGTACTATCAATATCCTTCTTGTCATCGTAAGGTATAGCCGTTTCGGACACCATGGACATTGTGTCGTATTCGTTTGACGGAACTAGCGTCTTCGGGTAGTTTATGGCAAAAACTGCAGTAGTAGATTCCTATTTTAAAGAAGCAGAAATGTAATATGCGCTGGTTAGATAATGTGAAAGGCCTTTCTTACAATATGAACCTGTATAAAGTCATGCAAAGATATATTTTGCGATAAACAATTCCCACCAGTTATAAATTGATAAATGTAGCGCAAAAGCAACTTTTCGATTTAAAAAATCAATGACCGTCATGAATGATATAAAATAACATATCTGAAAAAATAATGATAAAAAAGTAATGACACTGATTAACTGGATTCCTCGCTAACCGTTATTACCTCATCTGACTCGTCTGAATCCACTTTTGAATCCTTCTCAACGGTCCCCATTTTTCTGCGTCTGCAAATGTAGCTGTGTACTGGTAGACTTCAGCACGCACAGTATACCCTTCTAACATCACCCTTCTATATAACTGGCTTCGTTTCCATGGCAAGTGACGAGCTTTCGTGTATACACATTCCGGGCTCTACGTGGGATGGCACATGTTGCGTGCTTTGTGACGTCGCTGCAGCCAAACTCGGCTATGCCGGAGGTGTCCGTTAGATGGGCATGAGCTGGGGTGGCGAGCTTTTGATTGCTTTGACGTCATTTCAAATGTTTCACAGCACGTGGTATATTTGCAGGCGCCTTTTACTTACTTCGTCATTGGCACCAGGATTTGGTATCACACAATTGGTTTTTACACTTGTTGCAAGACTTCCTTCGAAGACATGACCAAGCAGGACCAGCGATATGGTTCATGTAAAACGCATCAGAGAAAACCTCTGTTCGCTAGTTAAACACAGCACTAAAAGAGCTCAGTTCCCATACAGCGGGAACTATTACAATGCGATTATTATGCATCGTTCTGTGTGTACTTGGATCAAAACACAATCTTTATTTTCACATGCACAGCACGCTTGACATTTCTTACAGTAAAAGATACACGGTAACTCTAAGCAAGTTAGCCTAAATGCCGTAGTGATGTGTGATCTTCCTAATGTAAAACGACACTGTTCGGTAAAGTATTTAACTCGAGACAGACATAACGATATGAGGCACTTACTGATACGTTTGTCGTCATTGTTTAGAGTTAAAACACGCAAGAAACACGTTAAGCGCTGATTGAATATTGAAGGTATTATTATCATTCTGCATATTGCATCTTTAACGTGTTATATGTGTTGCATGTATATCTAAAAAGCAAGGAAATCTGAAGGAGTTGATGACTACGAGATAGATTTTTGGCTCATGAAACAAAACGTCCTAGTTTTGGTATTATGCCATGGTCTCTGTACCGTCACATACATGTATATTTATACTTGATCAAACTGCGAAAGAAAAACAGAAGAAAAGAGCAACTCGCTCATGCTTATTGGAAACCATCTTAATCCTTTCTCAATAGATTAGTCTTAATATAGAAACTGACTACAGTATATGTACATCCTTGCCATAAGCAAAAAAGACATCTGTAAATAAAAAGTGAAATTGGTGCAAAAAGAATCTAATTGTTACGTAATAAACTGGAGGAGAAAACAAAGACCCAGGTATCACTGTTTACTTATTGCATGCCTTTCAGCGGAAAATAAGAAAATAAGAATGTACAAGATGCAAATAAAAATGTCACGGGAATGGGAAAGGTTTGTTGTTCCTTTTTTCTCACACACTGTTTGCCCGTGGGGCAATTCCATTAGTAAAAACATCATTAAGGATGCTTTTAAGTTTGAATTTGAAATGTGTTCCGCAGTTGCACACCTGTGGTCGTTACCAGGAGCCATATATGGAGCATATCAGGCCGCGTCTAGAATACATTCAATACCCTGGTTTTGTACCCTTCACCCAAAATCATGGTTCATGCAGATTTGCTAGAAATCATGGCTGCTTTATTGGTGTCTGCACTTACAAACTCAGGGCTAAGGAAAAACGCAAGGGATAAAAATGGCTTCCCCAGAGCCACGAACGAGATTGGTGTGTGTAGATAATTCTGAAGAGAAAAAAAGAGGACTTTTCATAGAATAAGCTAAGGTTTGTCCCCCTTGAGTGATATGAAGAAGAACTTTTTGTTTGCATAATGGAATTTAAAGCCTGAAGCTAAATATACTGTTGAACCGTAAAGTGGGTCTACCTGAAAATGTTCTTAAGAAAGTTTCAGAACTCAGTGAGTTGTCAATAAACATTCACAGATTGTAACAACACTGTAGTAGGAGGAAAGGCACTTTTTGTCCTGGGATGTCATGTAGACCTTCCTACAACCTGCCTTCACTCCCACTTCCATATTTAATTTACACTTATTTGACAAATGTAGACAAACCCATTGAATAACGTATTATATCCAGTTGATATCCTTTTCAGATACATAAGTACCAAAGCAACCTTTCAGCACCTCCTTTATGTGATCGTAAAATTGGACACCTCGCCAGTGGAGAGGTACAACAATTGCCCCCTGTCAAAAATTTGGTCTTCGCATGCAAAACATTCGTATTAATGTCTCTAAGACGTTTTTCAAAACTCTTGTGTCTTAAAAAACGTTTTACAAGTGCTTTGGAGTAAAGACCACTTCCTCTTCCATGACGCTCTTCTGTCGGTTTGGAATACCTCATAAGGACGTCTGAAAAACATTCTGCTTTTGATAAAGCAGAATTGCTTCACCTTAACTTAAATGTCAACATTTTAGCCACTCATCCATGAGTTTATCTGGCATACGGAGGTTCGTCGTAGGTTCGTCTGATTTCTCTGTTTATTATCTAACTTTATAGTGCTAACGGTAACCGACAAACTGAAGATTATATGTTCTCAGCTCCTTAAAATTAGTTGTAGTGAATCATTAATAATACTGATAAGTTTAAATTCGCATGTATGTGATTTGCATATTTGTTTAATGGTTTAATTTATTCAGATGTATTTAAGCATGACAGCTTGCATGCAGTGAACTTTTTATAATGCAAATAGTTAGATTTCCATGTATGTGATTTGCATATTAGTTTAATTTAAATGTATCTACAGTTAAGTTTTAATTTATTCTAATGTATTTAAGCATGATAAAACGACACTGTGCTTTCAAAAATACTTTTTTATTTAAAATGATTAAACTTAATTTTTCCTCTTGCTAAAGGATTGGTGCCAAGGCGACACTTATGATTTAATTATAATTATCATCAGTTACCCTGCATTAGACATTGGCGACATACGATAAATCTACGTATAACTAACTATGCACAGTCAGCAGTAAAATGACAGGTGAGAAAAACACATCAGAGACAGTCAAACTTAATACTGCATTTGCTTACTTAACGTTGCCCGAATGACTGTTAAAAAGATTAACAGGTTTACTGGCAGCTGGTCTGTAAAAGTCAAATTACTATTGTGAAACTTCCTGATACCTAGTTAGTTAGTAAGTTAGTTATTTAATTCCCACATATAATATTAAAATGTAGGCAAAGCATTTATCACAGTTATACACTGGTTTAATCAAACATATTCTATAAATAATTTTGGAGCTCTATCAGATCATTTTACAAGATAACACCTGGTAGATAAAACTGAAATCGGAAATAGAATGTTTAAAGCTAGTTTTCCACATAAGTAAACTAAATGTCGCAGTTCTGAAGATGAGTTCTGTGTAATGAAGGGCACACGCACGCAGCCTGCGGTTTGTAGAGGTGTCTGCCCATTCTTGAACGAAATGGAACAAGAGCCATTATGAAAGACAGTCTGTATGGCTTGCAAGCGTGTATAAAATCACTTGTGATAAATGTCGTTTATTGACCAGTGTACGTGATAGAAATTTAGAATTTACCAATGAAATAAAGTTTTCACAGTAATGCGCTTGATATTCTTTTGTGGCCATTGTCGGTTGGCATAGAACTGATGAAGATTATAAGAGAGCTTGAATAAACCCAAGCACTCCTAGTTTCCCTGCAGTTGTCAATGGACCTACAAACAGCACTAATCGGTCTCATAAAAGGCTGGTCATGAATTAAAGGTCAATTCTGATTGCTACTGGTTGGCAATTTAGGAACAGAGACGGCCAAGAGCTGGCGCAACACATGCTTACAGCCTGCTCGGGTCTTCTGAACTTGGCGTCTGAAAGGGGACGCTGGTAATTATTTAATTTCCTCAGTTATCTCTCGTAGATCTACAAGAGAAATCCCAGTTTTGGTCGTTCAAAGAAGACACGGGGATCGCTGGAGCAGTTAAACTTACACAATTTTTTGTGTTTGGCAAAAATTGAGCAGCAAGGCCCAATTTTGGAGGAACAGAGAGATGCAGAGAGACACAGTGAGACACAGCCCTGTGTAAACGGGCTTAATTATCTGTATTTATACAAATGTGGATGATGACGTTTTTCAAGTCGTAAAAACGACCTCAAGTTCCGTTTCATATGTGCTAGCTGTTTCCCTAAGGTGGCAAGGTCGAGCAGTATAATTCCGCCAGCTATTCCTATCAGGATGAGCATGCCAAAGGATCCCATCACCTCCGCGCCCGGGGCTTCCAGGGGTGGTCCGCGATCAGCTCGGCGTTTCCTTGTTAATGCAGGTATGGGTTCTGTGAACATTAAATGGTTTTGAATGGAACAGGTACTGAATTAATTGATAATAAATCACGAGATTTGTTTTCTGTGATGAGAAAATGTAAACTGGAAGGCAGAGGCGCCAGCTACAGTGTTGGAAGAAGTGTGCGTTTTCTACCTACAGCATTACTACAGTCTATTAAATGTTTGCAAAGGTAGGCTACAATGTGCTACCAGCACCCCTGATGCATGTTTAAAACCCCGTAAAACTTAATCATTTCAGATGGAGTCACCTTGAACTTCCCTACAGAAAATTCAACTGGTTATTGATTTTTATATGTAACTGTAAGTTGACGCAAATCTAAAACCCACAAATCTAAAACCCGAAAGTAACATGGAATATGGTAAGTGCGTACCTGAACAACCAGAAAGTACTGGAAACCACGTCCCATCGGCTGTACACGTGGTGGACCTGTAATAAGTAATAAACAACGCTATCGCATTAACACGTACATCATGTATATCGCTTTAAAAGTGAAATTTTATTTATAACTTTCAACAATGCGTTAAAAAACACGAAGACGACATAGGCTTAACAGGACGTCATCCGTTTAGACTTTGCTGTCTTATTCACGCTGAACTTATCATATATGAGCACGTTTGGGACAAATCTGATATACAAATAGATATAGATAGATAATATTTCTCCTGCAGGTCTGATTACCAGAAATCACAAGGAAGAATGACTTTGGCTTTAAAAAACTGCAGTGACTTAATATTAACCACGTTATTTTTTCCTTGAGTGTTAATTGAGATTATTTGTTTGAGGGAGGGGGTTACCTGTGATGGCTGCCGTCGGGGAAGGTAAGGTTGTTTTGACAAATATATCTCAGTTTGGCCGCCACTGTGACGTTGTAAGACTCGGGTAAAGCGTTCACGACACTGAGGGGGTCTCCGCAATCCGTGATTTCTATGAAAGAAAAATAAGATAAACAGAAAACTTGTGGGTAAGTCATAATTTTTAAAATGGGGAAACGTTTGGAAGCTTTGAGATCGAGGTTATTGAAACGTTTTTTCCAAGACAAAATATGATGTGTGTGTCAAATATGGATTTTACAAGGTCAAACAAGTTCATCTATGACTATACTTCCAAATCTATACATCGGATCAATTTAGATCCCAAATTTTTGATGTTAAACTTATGATCAGCATTCAACTGTAGTAACTTTCCGCAATCGAATGTCACACTGACATGGCGTGGGTCACATTTTACCTCGACACCTCTGTGCACGTGGCTGCCACGTGCTGGAATTCTGACACGTGACCGTCATCGTCCTGTTCCTGTCCCCAAACATAAAGTACCGAGAACACCTTACTGTCACCACTGCGCCTATATGTCTGGCAGGAGAGTCTGGAGTACCATTGGGGATCAGTATTTCCGGACACTCACCTGTAATATAGTTTTGAAAAGAAATTGTAAAGGTTTTCAGGCAGATTTGATGTAGTTTGAACTGAAAGTGTGAAGGTTTTCATGCAGATTTCACGAACTTAGTAGAGTTAATGTTACATTCGATTTCCATCAAAGTAATCTCAAATAAAAATAATTTTAAAAATTTACCTAATTTTTTAAACCAAATGTATATTTCAATACATTCTCCACTTTGCTAAGAAATAATGGCTAACCTTCAATTAACGGTGGTTGTGCCGTGCATTCCTGGCACATCGTGCGTTCGGTTGTTCCTAGATCTTCGCTTGTTGTTATTGTTTGATTCCTTTGAATGGAGACCTCACTGGTGACATTTGATGATGAAGCTGTGATAGACATAACCACTACAATGTATTTCAGCAGGTATATCGAACTATTAGATCTTAAATTAATACTGTCTTATTAATCATGTACAAAGGGATTTTTGCATTTTGGCAAGATACGAGTACCTAAGGCAATTTGTCTTGCATGGCCAACTGAATCACGTTGCGAAATGCATCAAAGGGGGATTATAAAATTAGCATTTTTTGTGCAATTAACATTTTACGATTTAATCATATTTATCTAATTACAACCATTTTGCATCCAGGGGGGGTTATTTGTGAAGGAGGCGTATTCTCATCGTCAAATGATACAACTTTCTGCGGATCAAATGATTGCTTTGCCAGGCAAACCATATCCCCGTTAAAATATAACCATGCTATTATTTGTCAGATACCACGTAGTTTGCTTCTTTCAAGCAGTGATATATTCTGTTCACCAAGTACCAATTAGGCAATGAAAGAAAATGCATCAGGTTTGAGAGTTGAGAAAGAATGCCTTCGGGTATGCGAGGATTTGGACGTTATTCAAAGAACATTCTTAGTTCTGATACACGTAGTAAGTGTAATTTACAAGGAGTGTCATTTGAATCCAAATGTGATCATCTTGATATTTGCGTCATTCACGATCATTTTGACCAAGGAAGATGTATGTTAAAGAAGAAATTAATTTAATGGACGATTTACTAGCACACCATTTTGATCTCAAGAACACTTTTTAAAAAACAAGTTATAACGTATAATTCGAGAATATAGCAATACAAGCTTTGCCCGAATAACTTACCTGCTACAATGCTATAGGTTCCCGCAATTGTAGAATTCGGATTCAACTGAATACTGATGGATTCCACGACAATGCTCTGTTCTGTCATTGACGTTGCAATAGAAAATATGTTCTCAGTTGTTGCAGACTCTAACATGGATTGGGAAACAATGTGGTCTGAAGATACTGTATGCAAAGTACCATTTATAGATTCCGTCTCCGTAGAGATAAAGGCGAAAATCGTGTCCTCTGTTACCAATGATGTTCTTGCTGACGGCTGATGGCTAGACGGGTTGACATTCAGACTGCCATCTATCGATGAAAAATAAAACTCTGAGGACAACGAGCTTTGAGACGTGACCGAATCTAATGAATCTTCCTCATCCAGAAGACACTGTACCCCTGTCATGTTCCAGTGCAGCTGGTGGTCACACACTACCGTTGGCTGGTTGTCTCCGTTGGGAAGGCTGTATCCTGACCAACAGGTAAAGGTAATGGTTTCGTTTACCGAGAATGCAATCTGTGTGTCGCTGGCCGATGAGTATGCGTTGTAACTTGCATATGGTGGTTTAATGCAGTGATTTTCTGAAATGAAGGTCGAATTTGAAATGACAGAGGCGATTTTCAGAAGGAATGGCCACTGATAGTTTTTTATGTAAATTACATGCACCTCGGGTTTTTTAGGCAGAAGAAGAATAGAAAAATTCTTCTTTATTCATTGCTGATAGAATAAATATGAGAGGTAAATTAGATGTTTCCAATTCAATCCAGTTGTTAACCCCTTCTGGAAAGACTGAAACTTATATTTGATGAATGCTGTAAATGTCGAATGTCTATGAATGCAATAATTCACTGGCACTTAAATATAGAATACTGAACAATTTGGTAGTAGCATAACAGAGAACGATAATTGCCTGATAAAAAAAGCTTAAATAGATTGAATATTTCACATGCCTACCTTTATAGATACATGTAAATTGCATAGCACAATAAGAAGAAAATTAAAGCCAACAAGGTTCTAGATTTAATGTTCAGGACTAATCAATAGATCTTATACATATCTTTTAAAAAACATTGAAATTCTAGTTACCTGGTATACAAACCAATCTAAAACTGTCATCATAAAGCCAACTTTCTTGATTGCTGTTATACCACTCCCATGTGCCGCTTAGATCATTCACGTCGTCTGCTGTACTGCTAAGATAAAGCCCTCCATAGCCGCTATTGGGATCAGACCCTATCATCCAACCAAGTCCAGTATGGTATAGGTATTTCCTGCCCTTATAACTGTTTGTGGGCCGTTTTATGAATATCGATCTGTTGTTGAGGGACTCGGTAGTACGCTCGTAGTACTGCGGCGCTATTTGTTGACTGTGGTCCTTGTTCCCTTCCATAAACCACATCTCCCAGTCTAGACATATCAAAGTATGATCAATTACAGGGGAGTGTGTTTGATTAAAGGGACACTCCATGAGATTTTTTTCTGGAGCGTCACGAAAACCCGAAGGTTCACTGGTCCGAAAAATCGCATACACGCACCTCTAATGAACTTTACTTTATTACCAGTGCACTATACACTTAATTCATGCATTAATTCGGCTTATGAAAACCTTCGTACTATTGCTACGGCCCTGAATTTTCCTGGGTAAAAGAACAATTGTCTACTCTATGACTGTGGGGAATTTCCAACCCTCCCAGAGAACCTTTAACAATTAATCTTGAAGGAGGGGGAATTCCATGGAGTAGCCCTTTAAACCAATAAGACGCATCTTTAAATGTTTTTGATTGTTGTGCTAGTGAATGTGCATTAGGGCTATAGACACTGCACAGAAACGGTGTACAATGTTGCTCCCGGGTTACAATAATTGCTGTTACGTCAATTTAAATCTATATCTAATGTGAGTTTAAGTGCACGATTGTAAAACGTCATACTCTAGTATCAGTTTCAAACCAAAAGTTGACCTACTTGGACAGTAACAGCCCGAGCACTGACCAATTTCTGTACCCTCGCCAAGACACGGGGTCTTACCACAAGTTCGAAAACTGAAACATAAATCACATGATATGTATTCGTTTTTTTTGTATTGACCCGATGCTAGAAAAAATGTTGAACTGAAATAGATGGACAGCCTATTATAGATAGAGAGATATATTTATCTCTTTAATATACAAAATATTAAAATATGATAAATACTAGTATTTAAATTTTGGTCAAACAGTGGGAATGTATACCAATAAAATATATAAATATATATGCATTTAAATAATTATATATGCATGCCTAAAAAGTGCTGAACTATTATGTATTTATTATTTATTTATTTATTATCATTATGCTGAATTTATGAAAAAATCGATTAAAATATTGGCACACCAAGAAAACACTCTAAATGGACCATATATACAGACTGTAGCATATCGGTCAATAGGCCGGAGATGATATCCCATTATGTCTGTGTGTGTCTTGCTGTTGGGGGTTTTGTGGCAATCACCAGCAAACACACCACTCTGGCACAGCCGGATATAGGACGGTATAACGAATAGCACTTTGTACAGCCAATAATACAGCAGACGAGGACAAATTTGTTGTAATATATATATAGGGCAAATGGAGGGAAGTTTATTTGGTTTTGGTTCGTTTTAGAGGGATGAGGGGTGTCACTGAAGCCAACAGAGAGGCAAGTGAACGCTGCACCGAACCCCATGCACCCACCCACCAACCCCCATCCTGGATCTGTCATGGCGCTGGGGCATCTTAGCTTCCCATGTGCTTGCACATTCTAAAGTACAGATGGTGTTACCCCGGCAAAAGGTGGTGATAACCCAGTACAGGTGGTGATACCCCGGCAAAAAGGTGGTGATTACCCAGTACAGGTGGTGATACCCCAGTACAGGTGGTGATACCCCGGCAAAAGGTGGTGATACCCCAGTACAGGTGGTGATACCCAGGCACAGGTGGTGATACCCCAGTACAGGTGGTAAAACCTTATTGCATGTAATTGCAAACCGATGCCTTTGTCTTTCACGTTTTACTAACAGTCATGAAGTATATAAATACCGATTCCTTTGCCCGCTACCACATCTCTCAGAGCACTCACTCCACTGTGACCAAAGTTCCCAAACACCAAACCCTGCACCTGGAATAGAATAGATTTGAGTCAGTGGTGGTTTTTAGGGGTCGAGCTATGCACAGCACCGTAGACCATAAGGGTGTTGAAAATATGCATTTATTAAAATGGCGACATGTTAAAAGACACTTTCTAAATGGGTCGAGTAATGATTCGTGAGCAGGGAAAAATTGCCTTTTCCCCGGAATTTTAATGCTGGCGGGTTGATCCCGCGTCCCTTTAATACAAGTGATTTTTCGTCTTTCAATTCTGATCTAATTTGGAAAGGTGTTGGGGGAGAAAAAACATAATGTCTGCCCTATTCTCCCTATTCTACATGTACCGTAGATGTGTCAGGCGTACTTGTGTGTTTGTTTGTTCCATCAGCATAACCGTCTCTTTCCAATAACCTGCGGATGAACGCTAATGGGTTTCTGTTTTGCCGTCATGTTATTAAATGAATTGCAGACGTATAAGGACAAAGGGGCGCTAACATATCGATTGCGAACCACGGATCTTATCAAAACTGACATCCGACAGTAAATTTATTCAAATATATACAGTTCGAATGGGCCGCTTTTTTTAGAATTTCTCTTGTAATTACGCAGTTGATATATACTGTAGATTCACTGAACTAGTCATGTATTAATATTCAAGGAGATTCCACACTAAAAGATAGAAACGTTGGTCATTGTCCCAAGCAGGAACATCATATTGTATGTCAAATTACTTTGTATCTCAAAAACAGTCCTTTGTGATTAAACGAAACATCACTTTCTACAGCCTCATATATGTCGCCTCTAGGATATACAAGTTTTTACTCAATAGCTTTTTATAATATTTATTTGGCATGCCGAACAAAAGCGATTGTTCAAACACGCAATGTCAGAATCAATTGTTTGCAGTTGAATGAACACCTGTTCATTCTTTCGATCACGATGGGCGACATCCCTTGGCTTTAAAGTTAAATTCTGAACGATGTGTTTAAATTCATTAAGAATATTTACTGAATTTAAAATGATTTCTTTTTCGTCTGAACTCATAACAATGAGGATTTTCTGGTATAAGTGACACTAACGGCAAATTATATCTCTATACCTCAGACGTTACGAGAGAAACATTTTCTTTCGTAGATAGATAAAGAAAGTAACAAGTATGCAAGTAATTCATTCCGTCAAAGTACCTTAAGACCATCAAAACCGCCTCAACTAGAAGCCACGGAATTACTAAAAGGCTATTCAGTCAAAACCTTTTTCTGCAAGAGCCAATACTTGTAGTACTGTAGATCAAACATTATTTTACAAAATCTAAAGTTAGGTTGTGTGTTTTTCAATTACAAATATTTATAGTATTCAATGCAATTATAATACAAATTTTCATAAAATCGTGTTACAATTAAAATTTAACTAGGAAACAAGTTCACATAACTTTATGATGTTAAATGTATTTAGATCAATATTTCTTAATCAAAATATGGCCTATAATAGAGCCTAATGAGGTCTCAAGTGCTACCTGCCGTCCAGTCCAGAACATGTAGGTATATACCAATTAAAAACCAGACCCACCTGTACATGGATCTGGGTAAATAGAGCAGTTCTTATGTTCAATTTCCTCCCCTACACAGGGAGCGCCACCAGCGACTGGCGCCGGGTTGTCGCAGCTCCGAACTCGGCTCTTCTGTCCGGTACCGCACGTGACGTCACAAGCACTCCATTCGCTCCATACGCTCCAATTTCCGTCAACTGAAATCAAGAAATTTGGCGGTAACGTCAGCATTTCTAGATTACTCTATATCATATTACCGTGCTGGAATTCACAAAAGGTATTCACATTGAAATATTGTATTAGTAACAGTGAAGTATGCTGAAATAGTTTGTCTTAACGTGGACTGTAACTATACCCTTTACTTCCCCAACTCATCGAAATGAAAATTCACAGAAACGAAAATACACTTGAAGTGAAATGGCAGGTTTAAATTTTGCTTTTAGAAGTAACCTGTGTCGATAATAATGCAATGGCATTGTTGGCTTTTCTGTGGTAAATATTCACTTGAAGTCAATATTTTTTGCCACAAAAGCCGACAAAATGCCACCATAAAGTTTTAAATAGTATAACTTACAGAAATACCGACTAACATCGTTTCACATTGCCCGATGCATGTTTAAACGGATTTTTCTGCTTGCTTTCAGCCCGGGCAGACAAGTGATCAGATAAGCACCGATAGGTTAAATTTACGACCAAAAATCTGAAGGTGCTCTCAATGGCTGATTGGGTGATTAATTCCGTTTATCCCTTCCATGATGTCTTTAATTGAGTCGTTCAAAATGTATAAGAAACTATACAAGTGGTTTATATGTGCTACTGGGAATCCACGCTGCATACATATGTACGCTCGGTTAAGGGGCTATAACACAACAGTTGCTCCCATATTTAACAGCTTTGCTTACAACATTCCATAAAGCGTTAGTGAACAGTTAAAACATAAACTGAATTTACCCCCACTAGTCCGGTGGCTTAAGGAAAAAATCGTGACACGGCGGATAAAAGCACCAAATTTTGCATGTGGGTACCTTTTGACATTCTAAATCAAATTAGAGCCGTAGCCCACGGAAAAAATTTACCGTTTGGCCAAAAAATCCAAAATGGCCGCCAATTTATTGAATTCTTTAGAAATATGTACATACCTATGTTGATTTTTATCAAATAAATTATTTTCTCAGAGTTTTCCACACCCTTATTACCCATTTTATTCATATATGTCAGATATCAAACAAGTTCCCTTGGACTTTTTGAAAAAATCCAAGATGGCTGTCATTTGCCATAGAAACAGCCATAGGAATACTAGTGCACAACTATTACCAGCTAGAACGATACGTTGTCCACTATCAAATTAAGTCTGTTTCTCAGATCTTTGTTACCCACATAATATGTTTGTGGTGAGTAACTACGAAGTGTTCTTGGGCATTTTGGAAAATCCAAGATGGCTGCCATGTGCCACAGGAATTCTAGTATACGGGGGATTCAACTAATGGCAACTGGAAAGATTAGTTTTTCACTATCAAATTAAGCTGGTTTCTGAGTGTTTTC